>OZ017738.1:185736948-185926948 GCA_963969285.1 Odontomyia ornata
GTTTATTCAAGCGTTCAATATCAGACCCGAAACTGAATTTCAGTGGTGGAATAGGCACAAATCAGCAGTTTTCAACATAAACAATCAACTCGATGTAAACCAAAATCGTTGCAATTTCAGTATACCTGAAAACTAAAATCTGAATCTGCTATGATTTGGGTTTCCTTCAAGTAGTTTGTTTATTTTATAAATTTTTGCTTTCGCTTTGTGCCGCCTATTCCACTACGTATTTGGCTGGAGTTGTTTACGTCAGACTCTTTGTCATTTTCGTTTTCGTCGGTAAAAATAGGTAGAAATTTCAAATTACGATTTTTCTAGTTAAAAGTCGAAATGTATGTTCAATTTCGTGACAAAATCATGCATTACGAATCGATTTAAAAAAATCGACTTTTGAAGAGCGATATTCGAATTATGACTGAATTCGAACTCGATTTTTCAATCCCTAGTTTATGCAGTCACCAAAAGTTATTAAGAGGATAGAAGTGGCGGCCCTAATAAAAAGAAGTTGGTTCCCTTTTTAGGGTTTTATAAGGAAAATTTTTACAAAACCCTATTAAACTTGGTACCTGTCCGTCAGTGTGTCGCAGCAAGTTTTCTCGGGAATTGCAGAAGCTAGGGTCATAAAATTTTGTGAACAGCTCGGAAGTTTCTAGTTAATGAAATTTAAATGGTCGAAAAAATGGCAAAGGCTTTTAAGGAGTGTCTACGCTTATAAGGATGTGGCCTCCTAAATTTTTTTTCATCAAAACTTTTGAGTAGGGTGTCAAATGAACATTAAAAAATTGTACCCCCCCGTGCGATTGGACAACTGTGGACTGAAAATTCTGAAAAATATCATTGTGGTAGTTCTCTATGAATACAACAATCGCAAATACCTCAGAAGTTGAAATTCGCTAAATACATAATATAATAATGCATGTAATAGTATGATGTATCAGTTTTACATTTCCTTGAATAAAACCGTTAGGGTACCCTTATTTGCTTGGATTGCTACTTGTTAGACTAATCAGCCATAAAAATTCCAGAAGAATCGGGTTATGGTGGTTTGAATTTTCAGTGTTTCAACAACAACACATTGCTATGGAGCAATGTGAGTTTCTAACCGACTCGGACACAATGAGCGTTTTAGGATTTGGGTCAAAAGTTCAGGGAAGATATACAATATATCATGTAGATCTTTGAAAATTCATCCAATGACTGATATGAGTAATTGTAAAATAAAATGGTGGCCGTTTAAAATGAGAATATTGAGTAAATTTGCGCTATTTCTCCCCAACTTCAGCATATAAAGTATAGGCTATTAACTCTTTATGCTAACGTACATTTTAAAGGTGGCAAATTCATGATGGTCACTTGAGTAATATTTTCCCCTGAATTTAAAGCAATTGTATTCCATGCATGCTTCAATACTGCGTGTCTAAGCGTCGATATTTTCGATGGGATCAGGTAAATGTAATGTTTGCAAAAGTTCGTCTAGAGTTTTATGGGAACTATGAGTTACCGCATACATGACTTCTCCCCTGTTTACATTAAAATCCTCCTGAATTTCATGAACACTTTGGTTTACATGATTTAAACATTTTAACAAATTTTTGTTTTTCTTGAAAGTACTAAGTATCCAAATTGTCGAATTCAGTGTTATGATCGAGGTGATTACTATTGTAAAATAATTTATGTCTGAGTGTAATTTTAAGTGATTTATGCGTTTCAGATTTTCTACATCCATTAAAATAATATCATGAAAGCTTAATTTCTTGGTAAAATTATAAGATTCATTATCACTTGTAGTGAATTTAAATGTTTCAAAAAAGTCCGTGAAGGACTGCAGCGATGTTCTGCTGCATCGGCAGAAGAAGATGGAGATATCTGCCGAGAATGCCCTCGTCTGGGGACGCGTGAATGTGCTGGCAGGCTAGCATTGCGGTGTCGTGGGGCGGGTTCATTTCCCCAGCACGAGGACCCACTACAAAAAATTTCGCACTCACGAATTTCTCCTGGCCAAAATCAAACGAGGCGACCGAAGTCGCAAAAAGTGTAGGTAACTACACCGAGAGAAAAAGGACTTGTTCCGAGAACAAGTGGAACATGTAAAAAAGGGGTGGACTTAGGGTAACCTCATCGTTACCCGACGAAGCTTATGGCCCACAAATGAGAGAAAGGCAACCGGGTGGTGATGGAGCCCCTTCGCACCCACCCAACTGGATTTAAATCCATATTTGTTGCAGTGGCCAGGTATTCCTCTTCTGAGTTGAAAATTCATACAACTTGACTTGTATAAACTTTCCCATCAGAAGGGGAGTACCCCGGTGACAAATTTATGCCGTAGAATTATGCAATTCGATTGCAGAACTCTATGTCATAAAGAGGCATTCTGCTTGGGCCACTCAACCCGCGACGTCAGCTGAAACAGAAGAAGGATTAAAGAGTACCCAGTGGCTGGCTCATGTTTTGAGGTGGAAGCCTGCCACCGTACCGGGTCCTATACCCGGTCAGAGTTCCAAGAAATGAAAAAACCGAAGGTTTTTAGATTTTAGCGATTCATTATTTTCATTTTGTTCTTATAATTTATAATTTAAATAATTTTTTTGAACTTCAAGGGAAAATCTCAATATAATTGAAGCAAAGAAAGTTGGTTAGTTCAATATACTAATATTTTTACAAAAAAATCAGTTGCTACAAAAATAGAAAAAAATACTAATTTAAAAAGGGCCAAATTATGAAAAGAAAGCAATTTAAAAATAACGTGAGGCAAAAATTTGAACTATATATGAAAGAAAAATTAAATACAAAATTTGAAATACACATGAAAAAAAGAATTAAATGCAAAATTTGAAATATATATGAAAAAAATTAAATACAAAATTTGAAATATACATGAAAAAAAGAATTAAATGCAAAATTTGAAATATATATGAAAAATTACGGCAATAAAAGGGTACTTACCCCACATGGTCCGTCGAGTGCTCGATGACGATGCGGGTGCTTTTCTCCTATATGAAACAAACTGTAACAAAATCTTGATTCATATGAACTTTTACTAAGGCAATATAATCTTTCTTTGACATCTGATTTTCAAAGGACTTGGATATTTCCATACAAGTTCACTTATTTAGGGGGATACACAGAATTTCACTCGTAGCAACGTCCAATACTGATTGTGTACTCGGTTAACCTGAATCCGTTCTATTTCTACTTTTTATTTTCTTTTATCCCAGCTTATAATTCGTCACGTCCTTGACTTGATCGTACGCATCAAATCCCAACTGGCGTTCATCGTTTAGCACAGGCCGTTGTTACGCAATGAAGTCCAAACCAACAAATTGCCAAGCAGACAATCAAATACACCAAAGTCCTTGCTGAATGAGAAAGAACCGAGATTTTGGCTGCGAAAGCAAGCATAGAGCGTCTTGTAGGCACTGAGAAAGAAAAAGTGGTTGCAACATCCATGCGAACTTCACGAAATGTGTATGGCTAATAAAGCACAAAGCGCGTGGAGATGATTTTTCTATATTAATTGGCAACAAAACAGCCACAAGCGGAGCATATACTTGGAAACCTCGCAATTTCCACCCACAAAACAGGCGAGCAACACAAAACACAGAATTGCATCCTTCACTTCGCAAGCAAGCTATACAATCTTATTTCGTCGGGCTTTGCAAGCGTTTCGGGCAAAAATAATGCAACCGTTATTCACACAAACGTTATTTTTTCTCAAACATCCCCGCAATAAAGCATTTGTAATGAGCCCGTTGTGTTTGGTGATCGCTGTACTTTCACCAATGCCACATTTATCACTGCGGGCGCGCGAACAAGTTGTTTACACATTTAGTAATTCACTTTGCATGTAATTTCGATACTTAATGCGATTATTAGCACTTTTCACGTAAAAATATATAGGCGCGAATGACTAAGAATCGCTATTTCTACTTCAATATTCCTTCCGCTCTTTTCTTTTTCCCTCTACGCGGCGTCCGCGCTGTGTGGCGGTTTTTAGCAGACTCCTCGAAATCTCTTGGCGACAGCACCAGCAGCACCAACCGGTCATACCGCCGCTACCGCCACCGCTCTTCCTTCGCTCAATCGCTGATTGTTTCGGAATTTGTAATTTGTCATTTACACGACATAGGCTATTTGGATTTTGTCTAAAGCATTTTTCTCCTGCTTTTACAATTAACTGCGCATTATTATTCTTGAGTTTGCTATAACGTGAATTTAGTGTTTGGAAATGAGAAGGTCGCGATGATGATATAGATGCATGTTCACTATTGTTATCAATAGTATGTTCAATAATTTCTATTTTATCTTGAATTTTCTTCTCTTTCATTCTATATCATTAACATTAAGACAAAATCATTTAAACTTAACGTACCTATGTTCGTTTTTTTTTTTTGTAAAAATGAGGACTGTTTTTATTTGAATTCATAGATTTTTTGAAAAGAATTCACTATACAAGGCCAACTTAATATTTTACTAATGCTACTGTGTTGTTATAAACAATGAATTCATGAAATTTCTGATCTTGTTCCACGCGAATCGTATTAAGATATTTAATACTAAATGTAGGCTGAAAATAGGGAGCGAAAACGCGCGATGTACATTTAAATGAGGGAATGTTTAAATAAACTAAATCGTAATGGAAGGAGAGTTACGCAAAATAGAAGAAATGTTTTTTTTTCGCTAGTTGTTTACTAAAATAATACGCATATGTATGTCTATTTACTTGATTTGGTACATACATATAAATATTACTTTGCGGTTTGTTTTCAACTTATTCCCTAAACTTACTAAGAGTACATACTGCTGCATAATTTTTCACATTTTCCTTTTTATATTTGCCTTGTTATGTTTAATAACTTGGATTGGATAATCACCATTAAAATTAAGTTAAAGTTCTTTTGCTGCTCTACTCTGATATTTTAAATTTACAGCGCTATCTCCATTCAGCTTATTAGTTAATAGTTCTAAATCCATTATTGATGAAAAGGATATTTAAAAATTAATTGCATCACACGATACCAACCATTCGGGGCTCTGTTTTCTTTTTCGAGAACGTGCTCAATTACTACACACTATAGAAGTATCTATCTGTAAATCCTTAATTTTTATTACTGAATGTAGAATTCAAAAGTTTTATTGTACAATAATTTATATTTATAAGATTATTACCATTTAGTTTGATTGTCCTATCATCGCAAGGATTGACAACATCTAAATTTATCATATTTACACATATACTGGTCGTTACGTTTTTAAAATTTTGTTACGAATTATAAAATTTAAAAAAAACCATAGCCACTCCTGGAAGGGAAGGATTTCTTGCACGTCAACATTTTAATCGGAATATTGTCAAGGAACCACTCCACGCGCTGAAGGATTGGTAGGAAGGATTAATTAATCAAGTAGAGTTAATGTTAGTATAAATAATATGAGTTATTAGTGTTAAGTAAGGTTAGGGATTAACTAAAAAAAAGCAGCTATTCTTCGCCACCGAGTTTCAACTCCGCTCCCACGACGAGGATTTTCAAAAAATTCGGAGCTAGGGAAGCGCAAGCTCCCAAAAAAATGACTCCGGGGTGCACAAGCTAATCAACGTCAAGATGCTATATTGTTTATCATCATTCCGACGGTTGGAATACGATGTTAACGTACTCACATAGTGCGGTGTATTACTATTAAACGTATGATCACTGATACTGCCGATAACCCCATGCTGATGGCGATCCCCAGAACGAGTCTATTAACAATAAACAACCAGTTATTCTTTTTAAATGAAACGAATAAGTATAAAATTCCTGCGAAAAAAATTAAATTTCCAGCGATGCTTAAGAATCAAAAACATGGGATTGAGGTGGCGAAGCACAAACACAGGCGCTGCATTGCACGATGTTTTTACAAGGGCAGTTGAGTTATGCTGTCATGGTTGATGATTGGATTTCAAAGTATCAGAATGAAGTAGAAGAAATGAAGTCGAGCTTTAGCCAGTTGCAGGGTGCTAAGAAACTCTATCTAGGTCAAATAAAACATGCAAAACAGATGACTGCTGAAAGAATATTTCTGATGCATTGGAAGACAATAGTGCAAGGCTAAAGGGCCGTTTCGAAAAATTTAGGGAATTTTTTACGGGCTCATTACATCGATTCAGATCAGTTTTGCGTTGCAGTAAAGCAACTATTGAAGATTTAAACCAAACTCAGAGTCCTTCTCAAAGAAGGTCAACTAATATTGTGATCTGAAAATTTCGTTTGAGATATACAACAAATTTCGCGATGGATCTGAAGAACCGCTTGCTGCAACCAGAAAAGAAATGTTTAAATATTTCACTACCTTCCAAGATAACATTTATTTCATTCACTCAGCGCGGATTACAAATATCCAAAAATCCATTTCCGAAATTCATGAAGAGTTTGAATTAATACTGAAGCTTGTAGACGCATTGTTAGAGAAACAAGTTAATATGCTGAAAGACGTTGAACAGGTGGCGCGGGCCACTGATACTCGACATGGTAAACCAAATACGCCACCATAAACGCGTACCGTCTTTATTTTAAAATATTCTGGGATGGGCTTAAATATTTGAAACATTTTTCGACGTTCGTGCGCATAAACATAAGTATCAACATAATAAATGACACTACAACCAAAACAAGTCGATATGGTTGCTATCGATAATGTAGGATTGTGTGCGAAAGGAAGATGGCCACCAAGAAAAACTGGGTTGCGTCCGAGAAGAACGCTGTCAGGTTGAGCAGCCGTGGTGAATGTTGTGGCCTTGAACTTGGTTTATTCAACTCAAGTCAAAGAGCTGCTGCGACAAAGTTATAAAAGAGCCAGCGACGGTGGAAGTAGTCTCTCTTACGGATATTTAGACAGCAAAGAAGGACAAACGTGTGGAATAGAGGGATCGCGACAAATAACAGGTGCATATACTAGAAGGTAGGAGCGTGGAAAAATCGAATCAGACAGCGAAGGAAAAATTGATTCAGGCAACGAAGGGAAAATTGATTCAGACAAGGAGCGAATTGAAGTGCGAAGATTTTGACCATCGACGGGGCCCCCAACATAGGAATTAAGAAAGATTTATAAGTGTACGGATTTCGATTTTATAAATGATAACCTTGCATGATACTTGAGATTATTTTTTGAACTATCATTTAATTTGTGGACGAAATTTTGTTGTTGTGCATAAGTGAGTGCCTCCCGTCGGGGGTTTCGATTTGTTCAGTCGATTTTTAGTGGAAGTTATAGCGAATAAGAATGCTCTCCGTCGGGGAATTCCAATTTGCTTAGTTGATTCTTAGTGGAAGTTAGAGTGTACCAGAGTCTTCTCTGTCGGGAATCCCAAATTCGCATAGCTGGTGTTTTTCTTTTAGTGGAAGTGGTGATGGGCGGCCGGGAAAAGGCCATTAGCGTTTTTTTAGTGACCGAACCATACCGGGGAGCCTCAAGCTCGCCAATTGGCTCCTGGGAGCAATTCTATGTTGGCAAGTGGCGCCTTCCTATCCCGTCTCCATGGGCTAGCTGGTGTAACATAACAATTTCATTTTCTTTGCTTTTGACCAGTTTACAATTATTTTGGGCAATATAATTGCTTAATGGTTTCAATTCATTTTCAAATAAAATTTCTTCGTTATATAGGGTTTTCCAACAAGAGGTATTATTTTGAATAGATCTTGTGATTTAACGCCTTGTGACTTCTTCCTTTGGGGCCACGTGAAAGAAAAGGTCTTCGCCAACAGCCCAGCGTCGATTCAAGACCTCAAAGATGGAATTCGTGCGACTATGGTCTCATGAAAAGGACATGGTGCTGTAAGCGTGGTCGTGGCGGTCATTTGCCTGATGGTATTTTTCATTATTAACGGCATACCTTTTTATTTCTAATGAAATAAACGTCCGATCGTTTATATTAAAAAATAGCATTTTTCTTTTAATATCGAAATAACACCTCTTATTGGAAAGTCCTATGCAATTATTGTGAGAACTTAAGTTCAACAATGCACTGGTCTTCAAGGTAGGTTTCAAGGTTGTTTTCATTAGGTATTGAGACTATAACTTTAAAACCGATAAATTTACATGTGTCGGAATTTTTTATAGCAAGACGGGGCAACGCGTTTTAACGGCCAAATAAATGATCAATCCCAGCCGCTCTGGCTTGCAATGATGCGCCATCATGTTGCTCATCAGTCAGCGCAATGACCGGCTTATAAGTGCACGCGTTTTGACTTTGGCGCCAAAGCTCGTTTATTGTCAAGTTAGTTGTGATTTCCGCGTTATACATCGATTGTGTTTTGTACCTTAATATAAGTTTTCTAGAACTAACTGAAGGTTATTCTTGTTTATCAATGATTACACCAGAGGTAAGAACATGTTTGTATCCATATTCTGAATTGGTCATTAAAGGCATGTTATTTTATTCAAACAAGCATTGGAGGGCAAGATGGGGTATAGAGTACCCCATCTTGCCCCTCGAAGAAATTCTTTCTTTGTTTTTAATCTTGTTTGAGGATGGTGAAAAATTATAAAAGAAAGTCGGAGAGAGGAAACTGGAGTGAACAGAGTATGCAAAATGCGGTAGATGTTGTAATTGAAGGGAAAATGGGTTTCAAATCAGCGGCGAAAACATATTTTGTGCCACAGACGATCCTTGAACGAAAAGTTAAAGTAGTTTGTGCAGCCTTTGAAGATTCTACTACTAGTTTAACTTCGATTAAAGTTCCTTTAGGCCCGAAAAAGCGAACATTTACTGATGATGAAAAGAAAGAGCTTTGCAACTGTATAATGGATATGGAGAGTCGCCTTTACGGGCTCACAACAAAAGATTTGAGGGCTTTGGCGTACAGTCTGGCAGTGAAAAATGGGAAGCAAAATTTCTTCAGCTCTGAAAAAATAGAAGCTGGCAAAGATTGGGTGCACTGGCTTTTAAGCAGGCATCCAGAATTGTCGATACGAAAATCAGAAAGCACTTCAGCTGCACGTGCCGCTCGGTTTAATAAACAACTGTTAAACAGTTTTTCAACTTCTTTGGCAACGTTTATGATGAGTATAAGCTTTCGCCAGAGAGAATTTATAATTGTGATGAAACAGGAGTTTTAGTGGTACCAAAAACCAAGTCAAAAATAATTGCACGAAAAGGTAGAAAACAAGTGGGATCTATAGCTTCTGCGGAGAGAGGTACGACAATAACTGTGAAGCTATGTTTCAGTGCGAGTGGTAAATATATGCCTCCAATGCTGGTGTTCCCACGAAAGAGAATTGACCCACAGTTCATGCTCAATGCTGCTCCTGGAGCATGGGGTGTTTGCAACGATTCTGGCTGGATGACAGCTGAATTATTCCTTGGCTGGTTTAAGAAGTTTGTTGGATTTAGTGGGGCAACGGTTGATTGACCTGTACTGTTGTTGTTAGATGCCACAGCACCCACACAAAAAACTTGGACCTCATTAATGAAGCTTGTACCAATGGGGTTATTATTTTACAGGTATGTTTCCTCCCTCATACAGCTCATCGACTTCAAGTTCTGGATGTAGCATACATGAGGCCCTTGAGCACATACTACGACCAACAAATCACAGCTTGGCTTCGCAGCAACCCAGGGATATTGTAACTGTCCAGCAAGTAGCAGAAATTTTTAGTGCAGCCTTCATTTAGGCTTCTACAATGGCAACGGCAGTGAATGGCTTCAAGAAATGTGGCAATTGGCCATACAATCCAAAAAAAATTTCCCACAGTGACTTCCCTCTATCATTGACGACTGATATCCCACAAACAGACAAGTTATTCATCAATGAAGGATTGTCTGAAACAACGACAACGAACAACTGTGCTACTGCGCTAAATAGACCAATCGTTGTTCCTGAGATGGTAACGGCTGCAACAGTAAATTCAATTTTGGCAGTTGGAGATTTTGATAAAGAAACTATTGATAAACCGCTGAAAAATACCATGCCTGTTCCTATAGCACCATCTGATATTGAAGCAGAGCCATCTCACGTGCCTGTTGTCCCTTTGACACCCTCTATCACAACAGTTAGCTCAGTGCTTGTAAATTGTATGAATCCTGAGCACGGGTTCTCGACTTGGATGAGAAATATAGGAATAGAACACAGGCCAACTACTCCAAGAGTACAATCAGTGTTTTCTATATACGAGTAGTTATAAGCACATTTAAAATGGGCAAGACGATCAAAATTTATAAGCACATTTAAAATGGCCAAGGCGATCAAAATTTTAGTGGATAGGCTCGCCAAAGACGAGCTGGTGTATTAATTGGCGATTCGAGAAGCAACAGAGGGGACGGTAGATGACATGAGGTGTCGGTTGAGAAAAGCCTTAAGCGTTGAGCAGGGTGCCTACCCTTTCACTCCAGCGTACGATGTGGAGGTGGTAGCCGTAAAGCGATTAGAGATTCGATCTTCGATCGGAGACTTTAGAGAAGACAGGAAGTGGGGAGATTTTATAAAGATCAGGTCAAAAGTAGTGTACGGATTGCGTCGTCTAGTCAACGTAACAACGGTGGAGGCTGACCCCGGCAAACAGGTCAGCAAGTTCAAGAGAGAATTGTTGATGGCATTTGGGGGGATCATAGTGAAGGCGGAAGGTGATGAGCTTAAGGAGGAAACAACCCCAGCAGAGATAGTGAGAAAGCAATATACTCCAACCATTTTAGCAGGACCACCCAGGTCGAAAAATAATGAAGGCCCCGAAAGAGAAAAGGTGTCAACAATGGTCGAGGCACTTGAACCTGGAAGTC
The DNA here is from genome assembly GCA_963969285.1 of Odontomyia ornata. Classification (NCBI taxonomy): domain Eukaryota; kingdom Metazoa; phylum Arthropoda; class Insecta; order Diptera; family Stratiomyidae; genus Odontomyia; species Odontomyia ornata. The sequence goes on from OZ017738.1 coordinate 185,747,696, forward strand.
CGGAATCCTGGTTTGGGTCCGTACACTCTACTCCTCAGGGTGAACAAGATCAGAGGAAGCTACCGAATTTATCAAAATGGGGAATTAAATTCTCCAGTGAGTTCCTAGGTTCATCGAGTGCTTTTCTGGAGGGGGTGGAGGAGCTGCGTCTGGCCAAGGGAGTCTCCAAAGCTCAACTGTTTAGGATAGCTGTTGAGCTCTTTGAGAGTCGAGCATAAATATGGTTCCAGTTGGTGCGGGAGCGAGTAGGTAGCTGGGAAGAGTCGTGCCAGGTGTTGAAGGAAGAATTCCAGCCCCCTAACTATATGTTGAAATTGTGGAAAGAGATTCAGCCTCGAACGCAAGGGGACGGCGAATCAATTGGAGTCTACGTGGCAATTATGGACAGTTTGTTCCGACGACTTGCAACGACATGTAGCGAGGCGAAGAAGTTGGAGGTTTTACGATAAAATATCAAACCAATGTATCAACAAAATTCGCGCTCCGGACAATCTCGTCCATCAAGGAATTGGTAACACTCGGAAGTGAACTGGAGGTGAGGCTTCTGGAGCCGGACCTCACCTATATGCAAACGGCTCAGGTTGATGCCGTTGCCCCCTACAATGATGGAAAGGTGGGGCAATTGTTGGACTTTTGGAAGTCCTTCACACTTAGCACAAAACTTTCCGCAGCCGAGGCGTTGTTTTGGTTGCGGGTGCCAGGGCGTTATTCGGCCTAGGTGTTCGGTCTGTAACCCACAAGTGTCTTCGGAGTCTCTACGCACCACTGAGTCAGCATCGGCAAGTCCATTCTTGCAAAACTTTTCGGGAGCTCATCGTCAACCCGGATCATCAGCATCAAGTCCATCGGGAGATGAGCGCGGTGCTTAGTAGGTGGCGGATTGGGCACCATTTCCACTCGCGCAGGAGAAGGCGCAAATGGCAAAATAGTTTATGTGTTTACTAAGAAGACCCATGGTGTGCGCCCATACTTGAAGGTTGATATAATGGGACGGAAAGTAATAGGTTTGGTGGACCCAGGGGCTAACAACACGATTGCGGAAGAAGAAGGCTGGATAACTCTAGGATAGATGGATGTAAATTCTGGTTGTTCCTACTCTTGCTCATGGGCTGATCCTTGGCGTGGATTTCCTTAAGCAGTTTGGAATAACACTCAACCTAAAGAGAGCCGGCTGAACTCACTAGTAGAGAGTGAGTTTGCCACGATGGGGGAGGGTTTGGGATGTACTTCTTTAGTGGAGCACGTCATAAGGATGGAGTCGTCGCTGATTAAGCAGGGACACTGCCCCGTCTCACCGGATCTCCAAAAACATATTAACAGTGAGTTGGATAACATGTTGGAATCAGGAGTTACTGAGCCATCATCCAGTGCCTGGTCATCGCTAATCCTCGTGGTGAAAAAGAAAGATGGCACATCTCGATTTTGTGTTGATTTTCGCAAAGTCAATCAGGTGACTCAGAAGGATGCGTATCCTTTTCCGTACATATCGGCAATCTTAGATAAGCTGCGAGATGAAAAATACCTCTCGACACTTGATAATAAGTCAGCCTACTGGCAGGTACCGGTAGCTAAGGATTCTAGACAGTATACGGCTTTCACCATCCGTGGAAGAGGGTTATTTCAATTCAAAAGAATGCATTTTGGGTTTTCAAATGTTCCGACTACCTGGCAGAGGCTGACTGATCGCATCATTGGGCCAGATTTAGAACCAGGTGTATTTTGCTACCTTGATGACATTTTCATCGTTACGCCGTCTTTTGAAAGACACATTGTATTTCGTCGTCTTCGGGAGGTGGGCTTAACGTTGTCGAGGGTGAAATGTTTTTTCTGTTGGGCCCAACTCAAATACTTTGTCAATGAACACGGGCTCTGTATTGACCCGGATAAAGTGGCAAGCGTGGTCAACATCCCCAGACTACATATCGTCAAATAAGAGCGCCAGTTTCTAGGCCCCTTGGTATAAGTGATTTATACCTGACCATGCCTCATTAGTAGCACCTCTAATAGACCTCCTTAAGAAAAACCAACGCTTTAGATGGACACCGGAATGTGAGTTGGCATTTGATCAATGTAAATTGAAACTATCATCGGCAACAATAGTAACATGTCCAGACTTTAACTTACCGTTTTACGTCCAAACGGATGCATCAGATGTTGGGCTGGGCGCTGTGCTGAGCCAGACTTTTCCGGACGGGAAGAAGGTGATCTGTTACTTGAGTCGGTCACTTAGCAGGGCTGAAAGGAAACACTCCAACACCGAAATGGAATGCCTTGTGGTATTGTGGGCGGTGGAGAAGCTTCGACTATACATAGAGGGGACTCACTTTAAAGTCATATTGGATCATCACTCCCTAGTCTGGCTCAACAACCTGAAGGATCCTACTGGTCGATTGGTTCGTTAGGCCGTGGGACTGCAACAATTTGATTTTGATGTAGTCCATCGGAAAGGCAGGGAACATCTAGTCCCAGATGCGTTGTCCGGGGCAGTCCCACTGATAGAAGCGGGTAACGGTGGATACGAGAATGAAGATGAGTGGATCGAGAGAATGTGGGGAGAGGTTGAACGCAATCCGGAAAAATATATGAAATGGCAAATTGCGAAGGGAAGACTCTGGAAGAATTTTCCAGATCGATATTAGAACTACGCGGTAATTCTTGGAAACAGGATCCATACTTGGACCAACCTTGTTTTGGCTACACACTAATAATTTGAATATATGTAAACTGAAAGCTCACTACACATTATATGCTGATGATACTGTACGTCTTTATTCGGGACATAATAAAGTTGCCATGGAAAATATCGTCAACGAGGATGTAGATAAATATCGTTCATGCGTTATCGAAAACAATCTAGCATTGAATACTACAGAGACAAAATACATTATTTTTAAACGGAAGGATAAGGAAGACATAGAAGTTGACCTAAAAATTAACGGCGAAAAATTGCAAAGAGTGTTTGAAATTAAATATCTCGGTCTTATCATAGATCATCGTTTGACATGGTGGTCACACATAAATAATTTGAGAAGACAACTAGCACCAATGATAGAGATGGAGGTTTTCCAATGCATATAAAGAAATTTGTATTAAATGAATTTGTACTGATAAAGCTACATTATGCGATGGCCATTTGGAGTCAATCGCCAAAGCAAAACCTTAATGTTATATCCAAGATACTAACTGAAGCCTATAAAATTATTCTAAACCTTCCAATTCTCACTCCAACGAGACTAGTGTATCAACGGACCAATGTATTCACCTTCAGTCGAATCATAACTATGGAGAAAGCTAAGTTAATCTTCAAATGTCTTATTTCCAGCGAATCGGAACGAAGCCCCTTTATAAAAGTATCACAAATAATTCCATATAATTCAAGAAATGTGAACAATTTTGTTATACCTTACGCTAGAACTGATCAACTAAAGAATGATGCAACAAATGATGCTCTGCGTATATAGAACAATCTTCCAGAAACAGTGAAAAACGCAAACTCATTATTGGTTTTTAAGAAAAGACTTATGGAACATCTAATAAATTAAAATTAATGATAAGTCCAGAGGATTGCAAATGCAGTATCTTCAGGCATTTTAGACCCTAACGTCGAAGTACTTAAAGACAGCTAGTTTTTATAAACTCAGAGTTTTTTTTTACTGCCTCGTAGTATAATATTTTTTTTATCTCTGAGAACTGTTCACGAACGGGACTAGACTAGCAGGAAAGAAGTACTTCACAGCATTTTGTGTGCCCCTTATACCGATGTGTTAGCCTTGCCTGGAGGTACACGTAGGAATCGAAGACGTGTAAAATGCAGATCGCACGAGCGTTGTGCGACGATGAAAGAGTGATGAAGAGAGTGGTAGGGAATGGAGGTATTAAAAATAAATAAAAAATTTGTGGTGTCAAAGCTAGATTGGAATCAGGTTTTGCAAAGCTGTCATGATGATGCTACGGCGGGGAATATGGGTGCCAGCTGGACGTACGACTAAATAGCCCAAAAATATTTCTGGCCTAAAATGCGGGCTGACATCCAGCAGTACGTGGCTAAGTGTAAAGTATGCCAGGCAAAAAAAGTGAAGCGAAAGTGAGCACCGGGGGTGATGGTATCTCGAGTAGGTCAAGCTAAGGGACCCTGGGAGATGCTATGCATCAACCTAGTGGGGCCTCTGCCTCGCTTCTCACAGGGCAACATCTCTATCCTATCCGTTATAGACTACTTCAGCAAGTTTCCTATGATTTTTCCTCTTCGACAGGCTACGGCGGCAGTGGTAGCACGAACTCTGGAGGAATGCTTCTTTATGCTCTTTGGTTCCCCGGCTGCTAATCTGTGGCAATGGAGTCCAGTTCCGTTCAAAAGAGTTGGACAACCTGTTGGCTTCGTATGGAACCTCTATTCAGTTCACAGCATTCTACCACCCACAAGCCAATTCCGCTGAGCGGATTAATCAGAACATTAAGAGGATGTTGAGGTGCTATGCAAGCGGTAATCATCGGAGCTGGGATAAAGTTGGGTGCGCAGTGCAGACGTATACCCACGAGTCGATGGAAGTATCCCCTTACTTTGACAACTTTGGGCGGGAGATGGTGGTAGCACGGGACGGTCCTGCTCCACCACATAACGAAATAACAGAAAAAGACCTAAGGAAGCGAGCTGAACTACTAAGACAACTGCGGGATGAAGTGTAACGCCGTCTATGTAAAGCACCTTTCATTCTATTCTGGAGACCTTGTCTGGAGGCGTAATTATGTGGTATCAGATGCGGCGCAACATTTCTCTGTAAAGCTGGCCCCGGAGTATGTAGGACCCTTCAAGCCTCACAACAAGGATTCTTGTAACATATACCGACTAGTGGATATGCAAAATTACGAGCTAGGCTGTTGGAATATTAAAGACCTCAAGCCAAATCAATCTTGATACCAGAAACAGGTGATGGGCTGGGAACATTAGATAATAAGTTTGAGTGGGACGTAGTTATTAGGAAACCGATTAAGGTAGTATTGTAAACTGGTGAGCGTATAGAACATAAGGTGCGAGTTTTTTTTAATGATAAGATTCAGTCAAGGGTAGTTGTAGGGGATAGTAGTAGAATGCAGTTGACACGTAAGGCCTTACGATAGAAATATATCGAGTTAGCTGTGGTTACCGAGGAGTAAAGTACCCAGATTTAACTCTTAAGTGTTTCTTTTTATTTAAGGCTGGTGGGGGGAGTTATTTTTAAAATTTATGGTTTAAGGAATTAGACTGGTGACATTTCGGGTTAAGGTTGAAATTGGTCGCGAAGAGTCAAATGCCTCTATTGCGAAGAGCCTCTCATCGTAGTAGAATTACACGAAATAGTTGACGGAATAGAAAATTGAAATTCAAAAAGTTGCTTTTTTGGCATACAGTACAGTCGGCATGATTGTGCTCAGCTCAAATCTTCCTCCCACACCGTTGTCTTTATTCAATCATCTTCGTTTGATTGAATCTTTTCTCACTGGTAGAATGGTTTCGCGCTTCCCTTTTTGTCGATGCAAAAAGAGAAGTAGGGCGTTAGCATTCATTCAAGCATTATAAGGTCTCAGTGAAAAGGATGACGGGAATCAGGTCTCTAAGATAAATTGTCGACATTCGTTTCTTTAAGTTGCTTTCAACCTAACTTTTTGGTTTCTTCCTTTGGTATTCTTCTTCTTTCTTTTGAGTTGGGCCAAATCGATCGCTCAAAAAAAACCATTGGATATTAACCATGGTCCAGTCGCAAACACAAATAAGAGTTTGAGGATCAACCAGCTAGAATGTGATGGTAATGACGAGTTAGGCTATATTTTTTTTAAAAGGTTAGATGTTAAGAATTGAGTGGGGTAGCGTATTAGATCCAATGGTGTCGGTTAGGATAGATGGTATTATATCGGGGGTAGGCTAGATATAAGAGAGGGTGGTGAAGAAAAGTTTTTCGAAGCTTGAACGGATATAGGATTAGGATACGTGATACGCTTTAGGAGAAATTATCATGGTCATGGTAGCTACATCCAGTGGTAAGAATCGGACCAGGGTAAGGATCGGTTGGTTAAGACTAAATCGTTGGGGTTTCGGTAGTAGCGTGGATCATTTAGGTATAATACAGCAACGTTAAGCTCAGCCATGACTGACTTCATTCGCTGAACACTAGCACGATGTAAAACAAAAATACTTAAAAGAGTTTAGAGTTTAGCTTCGGGAGGTCAACAGTCAGTGGATTTCCAGGAAATCCACTTCAGGTAAGAGGAGAAATGTCATGGACTATAAGGATCTCTAGCACTCCGGCGTCAACGTCAAGCAAATATGACACGTTTTTATAGACCACTCCACGAAGTGAAGAGCTGGTAAGGATTATCATTGTAATTCTATTGTTTTTTTCCTTCTTGAAAATGTCATGAACTTAAAAATAGTAAGAGTAGTTAAGTAAGTAAAGTAAAGTAAAATAAATTTCTGCTCAAAAACTTAGAGTTAAGTAGGACCAGAATGACTGGATAAGAAATAATCGGTACCTCGCTACTGGAATGCATCATCGCATAACACTTATCTAACCGGGATCACCGCCGCGGCTTTATTCGACAAAGTTTTCCAATTTCGACATTAAAAAGTGCGCTTTGAAACAACTTTCTACGCGTGTGCGGCAGCTTAACTATTAACCTGGTTAGAGAATGCTTGCGGATCGAAAAGAACGACGAAAGGGGCCCACGCAAATTGAAATTGAAAATCGAATTAACAATGATACATTCGATACACGGACAAAATTGAACAATGACCTGTAAAAGTAATGTTGAATGATCTGTTAAGGCTTCAACTATCAGTTGGTGTGTTTCATATAATCAAATATGATTGTGCTGGACGTTGACCCCAGGCAGTAGATGAAATGAGTACATTTTTACAACATTCAGGGGTGAATGATTGGAATGAAAGTTTTGCAACAATGTACCAATTGGTTGAGATTTACGAGTATAAAAAAATCTGAAGAACGAACACAATTAATTGACACAATGAATCTTCATTTACCACTTAATTATTATTTATCGATGAACTTGATAAAGAAACCATCGGGTCAAAATAATCTATTGCAAAAACAAATTCTGAAATTTTACTATGTCTCTACACAGCACCCACTCGCTCTAGAGTCAACAATAAAAGAAATGTTTTTCAAATGGATCGAAATTCATCGCCAAATCACTCATCGTGAAGTACCCGAAATCGTTCATCTAATATTCAAACGCTTGACTCAACGTTGCTAATCTACTTGTGAACTTGGAGGCGGCGATAGCTTTACAAATATTTCTATCATCTCAGGGTAAAGCTTGTACATATGTTGAACCACAAATTCGGGAGATTGCTAAAGAGCCACTGAAAATTTATTCGGGAAACTGAATGTGAAGATGTAATGACTGTTATGCGAGAAGATAATTTGCGCATTTCCTGTCCATTTATATTTCCCAGTGTAGTTAATTCTTATCAAACAAACCAAGACAAACTTAACATCGTTTTCATTTGGCGGCTGCATGTTGGTTTGTGCTATTACTAAGGGTGAAGGTTAAGCAGCGGTGTTGATGGCAGTATAACCTCGAACTTGATCTTAACCGTTGAGGAAGAGCCGTTACAGAAAAACTTATATGAGGGCGAGCGACGATGGAAGCTGTCTCCCTTTTTTCTTTGGTGATCGGAGTCAACTAAGTGGAGGAAGACAGCGGGTGCCAGTATTAAGGAACATCAACTAATGTGCGTGCATTATGTAGGCAGCGTGGGAAAAATTATTGTATCGCCAGTGGCTGGATGGCATTTATTGTGTGTGCGTTACGACTCGATCAAGGATTGCAAAGCGAATCAACCTGATTTTCTGTCGGAAGATTTTCTGTGGGAAGAGGGCCCCTAACTTCTCAACCGTAGGATTGTTAGGATTAGCGTCAGCCTGTGATTCTTTTATTTTGATATACATCTTGATATTGTGTGATTTGCAAATTTGTTGCAAAGAGTGTCAGCCAGTGAAATCACTCTTGGAGCGGTGGCACCGATCTACCGCGTCAAAAAAAAAAAAAGAAACGCAATAGGAGTGCTGGGATCCTCCAGGGAAAATAGTAGTAGAGTTTTGGGTGCTGGGATCTTCCGTGTGAAGTGAATTGTAGTATTTTCGGATCCTTCGTTTCCTTCTTATTTAAAAAAAGTGAAGTAATGTAAAGTACTTTGAGCTCCTTTGTGCGAAACGGTGTATAAGGTTCCTCTTCTCTTTGATACCAAAGGAAATTTAGGTGCCGGGCGCGGTTAGGTGATACGTTCTGAGAAGCTCAAGCTTGTCAGCAGCTGCGGGAGTAAATTAAGGGTTGACGAGTGGTGCCAAACGTGCCCCATCTCCACGGGTTAGCCGGGGCCCCAAGGCCCCCGCCGGAACGCCTAATTCAAGTTAAGCAATCATCGCAATTTTATCCGAGTACAATTGTAATAACTGCTCATTTGGGAATTGGGATCGTCACGAGATACGATGAATACAAGTAAAAAAATATAATATATTATAGCTGTGACCTGTAGATTTGCTTCAGGAAGTCGCTACCATATCTCATATCCAGCGCATTCGTTAAAGCTGCAAGTTTGATAGTGTACCAGTAGAAAAAGTTTAAAGAATCTCTGCAGTCGATTCTAATAGAGCCAAAAGTAATGCTCTTGCCCCCTCTTGATTAGCCTGTAGGCTGGTTTTAGTTCTAGCTTCAAACTGGGTGGTGTAGATACTTCAAATCAATTGGCCATCGAATGTTGGTGCTTTTACATTTCGAGATGAGCTATCTTTGGCAGTCACAATGGAACCTTATGCGTTGGTTACTATTAACTTTATCTGCTGCAAGTTTCTTTTTGGGTTTTGTACTAATATGCAAAACCCTATTGCAATCATGACCTGTGTCCGTCCGTCTGTATGCCACAGCAGTTTTTCATCGAAACTTTAAAAGCTACAGCCATGACATGACTTCTAGGGTTCGAAAAAAATTTTCTGATGGCATGATTCGATGATTTGAATTATTCACCCAATGCCTGTTAAAAAATCGTTCAAATTTATCCAAAAGATGCAGAGCTTCGTTCACAAGTACATAACAGCCGCGAGTGTCTTCCATGTTAAATAATTTTTTTGAATACTCGGCTCATTCAACCATTGTTCCGTGAATATTCATGAAAATCCGAAGAAAATAAGCGTGCATTGGTCGATTTGAAATATATATTACCTATCAAAAAGTATTATTGTTTTTTTAATTCCATAAATGGTGATAGCTCACTAACTTATGATTTGATTGCCATGAAATTTTGTAGGCATAAGGGTCTTATATCAACCTGAATAAACGTAAAGCCTCAAGAAGTTTAAGGGCACCGTTTTGATTTTTAAGGGGAGAATGTAAAATTTACAAATCATACCATTATTAACAGAGTTGAGTGAATTTTGATTTCTGAGCTATTTGTTGCCCTTGGACTCATAAAGACCTACTATTGTGAATTTTTTCGGGACACAAATATTGCTCGTGCATTTTGCCTCCCCCTGTACTCCTAATTCAAAAAATGACTTATTTTTCAGATTCTGAAAGCGCTAAGAATTTTCATTTGACACCCTACCCGACTATCATACATTTAATAAAAAAAGGGGGGCCCCCTTAAAAATTTTTGATATATTTGATAAGACCTAAGCTTTTGGGAGACCACCACTTCTGATCTTTCCATAAAGTTTGAGCTGTGTAGCTTCTATAGCTTCGAAAGAAATTTCTTATGACGCACGGATGGTCAGACGAACGGACAGATGGACGGACGGGTAGGCAGACGGACGGAGATAATTCAGCCCATTAACGACATTGAAAGCCAATTATGTCTCAGAGTCATTGAAAATATGGACCATCGGATGGAAGTATGCCGCCGTAGCCGTGGCCAGAATTTGGAAAATATATTGCTTTACACATGATTGTCATAAATGCATCTATTATAAGAAATATTATTAACATAGTTCACTGAAAACTATTTGTTTTATTTACAATTAACATCGTGCGTTTTGGTTGGACCACCCTGTATTTCAAATCTGTTTAAGATGTCATGTTTTGGCCCTTTGCTTTTGTTTGTCATAGGCGTCAGACTCGTGTGCGTGGTTTTGTAGGTGAGTCGTATAATTGGATCTTGTCATTAGTTTCCGTGTTGAACTTCCTATGCATACTATCTCGCAGTCTCTGCATATCAGTTTGTATATGCCGCTGTTCTCGTGTATTGATGTGTTGTTCAGTTTTGGTATCAGTTTGTTTTAAATGTTTATGTTAGCTTTAAACGTAGCTTGAAGTTTATTTTCTTAATAAAGTTTGATAGTTTGTATGTTAACGAACTCCACTGTTGGTCATTCCTATTTAATTCAGTCAGTTGGAAGTTCTGTTTTTGTTTGTACCGTGTGACCAGTTTTTCAAGGTCACGTTGTTTGTATCCGTTTTTCTCTTGTTCATAGGACTACCGTGCCTCTCGGGCGTTCGTTTTCTGTAAATAGTGCCTCCAACTGTTTCGGTTCATTGAGCGCGTCCTCCAATTTCGAAATCAAAGCAGCGGTGAACTGTCTTCATCAACTGAATCAGACCAGCGTTTTTCCGGTTTCCTCACTAGTCTCCGGCCTTCAGTTCTCCCAGCAAATACCGTTTTGGGTATCCGTTCTTACCCATATGATTCGTGTGTCCTACCCATTGCAACTGCTACAGTCTGACAATCGTTGAGATCTCTGGCTCGCCAAAATTTTCATACAGCTCATGGTTGTATCGAAATCCCCATTGGTCCCCTTCTAGCTCCGCTCCGATTATTCGCTTCAGGACCCATCGCTCAAAGGCGTTCAATATATTTACGAATGCTTAGGTTAAGGTCCATGTTCCATAATTATAGCATAACACAGGTCTTATCACACATTTGTCTACTTAGAGCTTTGTTTTCCTCTGTATGCAGCTGGTCTTCAAGATCATCAAAACTGAATAAAATATTTTGTTTGTGATCTGTATTCGTTGGCGTATTTTGTCTCTTTTATAACCATACACAATACCATACACAAATTTGCTCACATTTTCGATACTGTATTCGCGAAGTGTGATATTTTGTGTATTTGAGGTATTTTTCCTCGACTGCGTCATGACCTTTGTTTTATTTTCATTGATTTTTAGCCTGACTAGTTTTGCTTCACTGTCAAGTTTTAGGAAGAGTTCTTTGACAATCGATAATGAAAATTACAAAACATTTAAGTTAACCGCATAGGCTACTACTTGGTTCGACTCGTATAGTAATGTACCTCGCGTATCGATAGGTAGCTTCCTTATGACGTACTGAAGGGCCAAATTGAAAAGCAATGGGGCCCACTCATCTCCCTGTTTTACTCCGAAATTTGTGTTAAAGACATCGATGAGTTGGTTATTCATGCGGACTTGCAAGGCCGTCGACGTCATTGTCATTTCTGTAAGCCGGATTAATTTGGCTGGGATGCCAAAACCAAGCATTATTTGGTACAGTCGTTACCATCAATACTATCGTACGCATACTTAAGGTCAACGAAAATTTGGTGTACGTCTATGTTGAACTCCCAGCATTTTTCGAGTATCTGCTTGACAGTGAACAATTGGTCTATCGTTGATTTGCCTACTCTAAAACCAACTTGATATTCGCCAATAGTACTGTTGGCATATGATCCAATTTTATTTTCTAAGATCTTTGAAAATATTTTGTGCGCCGTACAAAGTAGTGATATGCGTCGATAATTTTCGCACTGTAACTTGTCACTTTTTATGTGGATAGGCAACATAACTGATTGGCTCCACTCCTTTGGCATATGTTCTTGTTGCCAAATGTCCTGGATGACTTTGTGAATAACTTTATGAACACTACCGCCATCATATTTGATGAGCTCCACTGGAATCTTATCGATGCCCGGCGCTTTATTATTCTTTTGGGCTTTGATGATGGAACAAACTTCATCCAGAGTTGGTTGGGCCAATGGAAGCTCTTCGCAGACACCTATAGGCTCCGATATTCTGGAGCTGTGTGGAGGTTTACGGAGGTCCTTGAAATATGATGCCCATCTTTTCTTAATCATGATTTTATCAGCGATGATATTGCCGATGTCATCACGATAGAGCGTGGTTTTGGACTGATAACCACGTTTCAGGCTTTGTATGCTTGTTTTCTCAGTTTGTCGATATAGTATTTTCTTTTCTTAATTTAAATTATGTTATTCGCTACTCTTCTCAGATTTTCACGATGTTCTCTCTTCATCCGGGTTTTCCTACCTATGTAGTCTTTGTACGGTTGATTCTTTTTGTCTAACGCATTCTGGCACTCATTATTGAACCATTCAATTCTCTTGCGCCGGGCTTGATGTCCGATCGTCTGTTCTGCCACGGTCCTGATAGCCGCTTTCACCTCCATCCAGAGCACGTTGCTTGTCTTTAACGGTGCGTTTGAGAAGATGGGAGCTAGCTGAAATTTTTGGCTGCAGACACCGTTTGGAACATTTCGGTGTCAAATTTTTGTAGCGGACTGGTCTTCGCTGAATATGCCTTTGACATACGGCATCGATATGTTAATTTGATCAAGTGGTGATCTGAGTTGCAATTGGCTCCTCGGTATGTACGGACGTTAAGTATGTTCGAGGCCCAACGTTGTTGGATCAGAACATGATTGATCTGGATTTGTGTGTTGCCATCTGGTGATATCCAGGTCATTTTATGAATGCGTTGATGTGGGAAGCAAGTTGAACGTATTAATAGATTTCTACTACATGCAAAGTTAATCAGGTACTGGCCGTTGTCATTTGTTTCCATTTGTTTCATCATGGACGCTATATCCTCCAGTCGTTCCCAGATGGCTTGCTCATTGTCAACCTTAGAATTATATTTGTGTCGTTTGTAGGCAATGAGTCGACTAGTATTTCCAGATGATTGTAAAATATTTCCTTTATTTCTTGGTCCTTTTCATCGGTTGGCGCGTGAACATTAATCAGCCAGATTTGGGAGAATTTCACTTTTAAACGGATTACACACAACCGTTCATTGACTGCCTTAAAATCAATAACGTGCGATATGAACTCCCTCTCCACAATAAAGGCCATTCGAATTCTCATTTTCCAGTAAGCTTTCCCTTTTGAATATTGTGGGTGATCTCATGCCCTGAATTTGTTTTCCAGTCCAGTTCGTTTCGTGGATTGCTAGTATTTTTAATTTATATTGATTTGCCTGTTGTAAAACGTCCTTAACAGCGCCAGGGTAATCGAGTGATCTGACATTCCAGGATCCCATGTTATAGTTCTGTTTTCATTTGCAAGGTCGTTGCCGTGAGGTCAATCCATTCCGAGGCCCTTCTGTAGGTTTTGAAACATTTTAGGGTTTCCAAAGGACGAGGAGTAAGCGCGTCATCCAACCTTCACTCCGGTGGCGTATTTATTAGGTCAATTCTATTATAAGGCACGGAAGACTCTCCTTCACCCTCCTACGTCACCTCAAAGGAGGTGTTAGTAGGATTTAGTAGCAGAGCTGTAGATGTTTTTACAGTTATCAACATTTCTCGGCATATTATGTCCCATTATTAGGGAACCAGTAAGCCCAATGTGTGAGCCCGAGATCATTTACTGCCATTTAATTGGATGGTTTGAGATGAGGAATCATGGAAGCTATGGGTTGGGGAAACAAGGGGTTCCCTCCTCCTTCCTCAAGCGGGCTTGAGTCCATCTACGGTGGAGTTTATGTTGTGAGTTTGATGTTACGTGTATGGTATGATTAGTTGTGGTTGGCTTTCTATGTATTTTGCGGTGCAATCTTATTTGCATTCGTTTCATGACTACGTCCATATATTTGAGTTGCCAGTTTGTTTCTTCTTCTATAGTAAAGTATATATTTAGGTGTATTTCAGTCATATAGGTTACCTCAAACTCAATCTCTATCAATCATTCTGCTTAATACTAACCACTGCTATACAAATCCAAACCCATCCCCAACACACCTGAAAGCACAAACTAAACTGCACAAACCCAATATCCCTATTCGGACTATCGTCAATTATCGCCCAGCTCCAGTTTATCAGTTAACAGGGTACTTGGCAAAGATACTGCCTGATTTCATGCTCCTTGATGACAACTACATATTGAAGATTAGCTGTTATCTACCGAACTCCGTCCTTCCCTAACATTGGCTGACACTTGTCGGTCTTTCTCACTCAATATTACCAACCTCCACCCGTCTATACCCATTGATGAAACACTGACCATACTAAAAGGAAAACTTTCATTCAATAAAAGCAAATAAAAGCAATCAAGCAGAACTCTTTTAGGTTCAATAACAACATATACATTACAAAGGACGGTCTGGGTATGGGATATCCAATACCCTCAATAATGTCAGAAATATTTTTAAAATCTCTGAATGAAGTAGTTGTACCGCAAATTATCAAAAGATTCAATTTTACATTTTACAAACGATAGATGAATGACTGTTCGCTATTGACCCGCAAGAAAATAAACAAGACAAGCTTCTTACGTATATGAGTAAAATACACCCGAATATAAATTTCACTACAGGAAAAGAAATAAAATATACCGAAAACCAACCACAACTGATCATACCGTACACGCAACATCGAACCACCCCACACAACACAAACGGGCAACACAGACATCAATTGTGCAGAGACTGCACTTCATAGCCATGACTTTTGCTATGCACTCTAACCAACCAAATAAGATTTATAGAATAACTAGTAATACCGAATACAAAAAATGTGACATTGACAAACTAAACAAACTAACGACAAAATAAAAAGAGCACTTACGATCTTTCTTGCACAACAAGGTAGACTTGAATTATATGAGACACCTACAAAATCACGCACACGAGCTTGACATTATGACAAATCCTATGAAATTTTGTTACACAAACGAAGCAAAAGACCAAGACATGACAGCCTAGAAAGACTTGAAATATATAAACATAGAAAGATAGACGGTTACACTTACTCTCCGACGAAAATGGAAGCGGGACGAACCAGAACAATTGGACATCCAAAAACCTAAAAAAACGAAAACCTAATATCCCTCTATCTGGCTTAACCTCGAACATACGTGCTTAAGCCATCGTAATCCTTTATGAAGTCATTTCTTCGACACATCCTTTAGATCACTGCAGATGACTCAAAGGAGTCGAAATACGTTTGCCCACTCAATAAAGAGATGCCAGACGGCCTTTCAAAAAAAAGAGGATTGGCCTGCGAATACCAAATAAACAAAATAATTGAATCAAAGCCTTTATTTTTCACAATTTCTTCTGTTTCACTTTATGTTGTTCCTACAAGTTTTACTTCGAAGCATTTAATTTTGTTCACTTCTAGCTTTTTAATCACGTAAACACCAATTCCGTCATTCGTGTTTCGATTGCCAACCCTGTGCTTCTTGTTATTGTAGAGGTATAAAAAAGTGACGTCATCGGTGAGATTAATTATCAGCCCCGTACGTGTCGTTGCTGTAATGACTTTCAAGTACATTATTGATCTTTCAAATGATGATTCATTGTTTACCAATTACATGGCACTTTGGTTACTTTGTTGATTATGAAAGTATAATGCTAACGCAGCATAAGAGGTTTATGCGAACATATATCAAAATAACAGCTCAGGCTTACGCCTTGACCCAGCGAATGGAGAATCATTTCTCATTTCTATGTATGATTCTTCTTATTTTAAAGATAAATTATAATGGTAATTATTTAACTGCATAGCAATTCAAAACCCTAAAACTATTAAAATGAAATCACTTATCGAATTTAATTTCTTACCACCTCCTTCTAAGACTGGGCCAATCGCAAAGCTCAAGCTTTGCTGCGCATGCGCATAAACAATTAGCTCCACTACTACTTTCACTTTTTTTTGTGTGGTGGGGAGGTGAATACCTATTTACGCACAGAGTATGGAACTCCCATGTTCACAAAAAAGCGACCGGACTACCCACTAAACACCTCCCCTGTCAACCTGAGAACCCAGCCTGGAACCGTTTGACACATTACTTCCGGCCAGGTCTCGTTTTGTTACGCTGTGAAGTGGCTTCAAGCTGGGGGATCGATCTTCTAGCGGGAGAGGAGAGGGAAAGAGGAAGTGCCAGACAAGCGATCTCCCAGCCCCAACACCCTCGGCTGCTGTGAATCCCTTTTATCTTTTAGGACTACCCGAACATAATGTGCCACCTGGTTCCATTTGTCAACTAATTCGAGCTTCACCGTGACTATATTATCCGGGGTGAGCTCTTCCGTCTCCCTATAGAGGTTCTTTTGCAGCCTGTCCCATTTTGTGCACGCAAAAAATGTGTGGCAGGCATTGTCCTCCTCTCCTGGGCAAAACCGACAATCGGGAACCGTGACTTACCAATCTGGTGCAGGTAAGACTGAAAACACCCATGCCCGCTCAAAAGCTGGGTCAAATAGAAGTCAGTCTCGCCATGCCTTCAATTTAGCCACAGTCTCACATCCGGAATGAGGCGCGCAGTCCACCTTCCCTTCATGCAATTCACCCAAGACTGGTGCCAATCGTTGAGTGAGCGCTGTCTCTCTTCATGGACAACCCTCTCCCTCACATCCTCGTTTCGACGCAGGTAAATAGAGCGGCGCCAAGAGGTATCACGCCTGCAATGACTTTCACCGCCGAAACAGAGACTGTCGGATACGAAGATGCAATCCTCAGCGCTCCTCTTCACTGTACCAGTGCCAGGCGTTTTCGGTAAACCTCCTTGCTGAGACCGTTGCCCCATACCTCTGCTCCGTACAGTAGCACTGACCCTACAGCACTCATCAAGAGGCGTCTTCTGGATGGGCTGGGTCCCCCTACATTGACCATAAGTCAACTCAGAGCCGATACTCCAGAAGTAGTCTTCTCAGCCGTTGCCCTGATTTGCTCAGAGAAACTCATCTTCGAGTCGATCAGTAGCCCCAAGTACTTCACCGCTGGTTTCGATTCGATTCGCAAGCCTCCAATGCTGACCATCTTTAGTCTAGTGATGCTCTTTTATGTCAAGATGACCACTTCGGTTTCTTCAAGTGCTAGACTGAGCCCGCGAGCAGTCATCCAATCTCTCACTCAGCGCATTAGCATTCCTAGCCTAAGTTGCGCTTGTTCAACGGTGCGTCCAGCGACCAGAGCCGCAACATCATCCACATAGCCGATCAAGCGTGACTCATCTGGCATTTTCAGTCTCAGTAGCCCGTCGTAAGATACGTTCCATACACCTGGACCAAAGATAGATCCCTGGGCAGCACCCGATGTTACCGTCATCTTTCGTTGGCCCTGTGGCGTGTCATAGAGCAGGCTTCGGTCTTTTGAGTAGTCCCTCAAAAGCTGCATTAGATACTCTGGAACTTGAAAAGAGTTTTCCAGCGTATCCAGAATATCCACCAATCTAGTGGAGTTGGAGGCGTTACTGACGTCGAGTGTCACCAATATGACGATCCGCCGCTTGGTGCGACTATATGCCCGTGCCTTTTGGACCGCGCTGACCACCTCTGCAATCACTTGGATAGTAGAACGTCCTGCTCTAAAGCCGTACTACCGAGGAGATAGGTCCCCAGCAGCGCGAATCACGTCAGTGAGTCTTCCCTTGATGAGTTTCTCTAGCACATTCTGAGCCGTGTCTAGCATGCATAATCGGTGGTATGCGGACGGCGATCTAGGATTTCCCTTCCCCTTGCAAATCAGGACGAGCTTCACCACCTTCCATCGTACCGGGAATACCCCGTCCCGTCAGCAAGCGTTGAATGTGCCGAGCAGCAAGTCAGGACAATGGTGATTGACAAGCCGCAACACCTTTGCCTGAACACCATCTGGACCTGGAGCCTTCCTTGCTTTCAATGAAAGGACTGCCTCTTCCAGTTCCAGCTGTGTGAAGAGTGGACACTCGAGTGCAGTTTCACCATGGACAGCGTCAACACGGAGGGGATGGGCGAGGAAGAGTCCCCACTCTATCTCATCTATCTTTTCCGCATCATGTATGCAAGGCTTCTGTAGGGCGCCAAGCTTCCGCATAACTAGCTTGTAGCCAAGGTCCACGGATTCTCGTTCACATTGTCCACTTGGTCTTGCCAGCAGCAAACCTTGCTATTGTTAATCAATTTGTGAAGGCGTTTCCTTTAATACTTGTCAATTTTATATCCTCCGTACTAAGGACTCCGAGGCAAATGTCACATCACAGCCAATACGGCGTAAAGTCAGCGTAATTCCTGTGTTTAGTAAGACGAGCGCTCTCCTGGCCGTTATTTCCAGGATTTGTTTTCAACGTGGATCTGTTTGAGGCATACCCCATTCAATTGCTTTCGCGTTGAATTCTCCCCCAACAAGCACGTTGCCCTCTGCGTTCGAGACAGCTCCCTCCAGAGCATTAAACTTGGCTTGGAAAGGTGATATCGATTCGTTCGTCGTTAGTTACACACTAAAGAAGGTGGTGCCTGAACACAAAACCCACTCGAAACCATTCCCCCGTCCAAAACTCCCCACTTGGAAATCACTGTTCCGAACCCAGATGGCGACTGTACTAGTTTCGTCAGGATACCATGATGCAGAACATTTATCATAGTGTTGCTGACTCAGCAACAAGAAGCCGGCTTTCATATCCCTCGCAAACTGCTCAAGCAGATTTTGGGGGGTTGAACTGCGGTGTAGGTTTAGCTGCAGGATGCGGGTCATTTAAGTTCTGATTTTGCCTTGGCTAGGGCTTCCTGGAAAATCCGGTATTTTCCTGATCCCAAGACGAGTATTAAATCAGATTTTGAACCAGCATCCTTGCAAAGAATACAGTGCGCCTCTTTCGTACACTCTTTTCTATGTCCCATTTAACCGCATTTGTAACATAGGGAACTCCTATCGGGTCCTTTGCATTCTTGTGCTGTGCGGTGTGACCATAAACAAGGCGTTTGAGACATTGAAGAGTATGCGGTGTTAAGGGCTCTAACTGGCACATATCCGTTCCTTCGAGATCGTACAAGGCTTCGTCTTACAATCAAAATGCGTAATGCAGACATCTTCATTGGCTCTATCAGATAAGATCGATGGTCTCCAGAATCACCATCCAGCTTGGCGCATACAATGCTTTCGGAAGATTTTGGTACATCAGTGTCGGTACATACTACCACATTCATTTCGGGAATTCGGACGCGGGGATCCTCCCTCAATGCTTTGACACTCTGCCATTCAAATACCCGTTTGCCCAAATCCAACGTGATTCCATATGGTCGCAGAAAATCCATCCCGAGAATGCAGTCATCCATAATGTTCAAGACCAGAAAATTATGTCGGAGTGCATGGTCTCCCAACTGTATCTGGAGGTTGACCTCTCCATGGACAGGTGCACTTTCTCCCGCAACTGTCCGTAGTGAGAAAATCCCGCCCTTGTGAAGTAGTTGTTGCCTCACTAGGTCTGGTCGGATAATCTGTCGGGTTGCACCAGTGCCGATTGTTATGGTACAATGCTCGTCGATCCTTCTAGCCAACATCCGCCCCACGAAGTTGGCCCCTCAGTTTGAAGGGCTTCCATTCTGAGCACCTCACTCGGTCTGGGTCTCCTGCACCCTGGTCAATAGTTAGGCTTTTTTTGCTTCTTGCAGACTCTTTGCAGATGCCCCTTCTCACCGCGCACCATTTACCTGCGGGTCTCGCTCAATTTCCACGCGCTCACACCTGCAATTGTCTGCCATTACCTCGCAAACCCGGGCAGTGGTATGAGTCACATTTTTCGCTGCCTCACAGTTCGGAATATAAGCCAATGCATCTTTGACCGTTTGTTTTTGAGCTAAAGGCACGGCTTGTTGCGATTCCGGGCCCTTTAATGCGCTGATGAATGCTTCTGTTGCTGTGTCATCTCGATTTTCTGGGTCGTAAGCTGGGTAAGCCAAAAGTGCCATTCCCTCAATGTCTTGGGCTAGCTGCTGTGAGGTTCCGCCAGACTTCTGCATCCGATGCCGTAGCTGTGACTGTGAGGTTGTTACTACTGCATTCGCTGCTTCCAATTCCTTTTTCATATTTTCCATCTCATGGTTGATTCTCTCCTCGACCTGGCTGACCTTTCCCTCGACCTGGTAAACCTTTTCCTCGACGCATTTAATTTGGTTGTTTAGACTACCGAGCGCCGCTTTTATTTCGTTTGACTGTTTTTGCAAATCTGCCTTCAAATCAGTTGACTGTTTTTGCAAATTCGCCTTGATTTCGAATGCTTTTTGGTCTAGCTTCTGGTTTAGCTTCGCGGTTAAACAGGATGACTGTTCATTTAGCTTCGCAGTTAACGTAGAAGAGTGTTGTCGCTGCTCTTGCTACATCAGCATCAACATTTGCTTCAGCGCATTTTCTGGTTCCTTTGATTTTGGTGTTTCTACTTCTCCCTTAATCTCTGACATGGTAAATTCATTAAATGTTAGCGTAGTGGTTTTTGTATTATTTCGGCTTATTTTTTTTTCACCAGTTTCCACGTTACGTTTCACTATTGTATATTAAAAAAAAAAAAAAAATTTCTTAAGTTTTCACTTTCATAAGTTTCATTCCACACGTGTTATGGTTGGTGGCCAATAATTTTACTGTTCCGGGAAAGGGAAAACACCATGTCTTTTAAATTAAGTTAAAAGAGTTTATTTACTGAGAATGCATAATAATTGATTTCACTATTTTACAAATAATTAAAATGATATTCACTTGTCTATAAATTGATATTCTAACTGTCTGTATTATGAAAATCACCTCACTATCAATCAATATCGCTTTTAATTCGCGCTCCACACTTATCGCAATTTTACCATCGCGGTTTTACTATTCCCCCCATTCATTCAGCTCGGCTTTATATAGGGTCTCTAGTCATTCAATCCATTTCTCGTACATTGGCGAATGTTCTGACGAGAACTACCTGGAATATTCGAGCAATTCTGAGTGGCCGCAGTGACGTCACGTTCGGATGTTGATCATGAATCTACTTGGTCCATTCTAGTGCTTTCGAGTACATTCGTTTATTGATCATGATATTATTAATAGTTGCGACAACAATTGCGACAGTAGCTCGCAGTATTATTTGGACATGTAACAATATGAAAATTCAGTGAAAAAAGCTGCTGCTTGTAATGAAATAAGTAAAGGGCTAGATGCAACATGTAAGTACTACCCAGTAGAAAAGAAAATTATCGATACGATGCCAAAAACTGCAATCAAAACATAATCAAGTTAGCAAACATAATTTTTTTAGTTTATACTTGTGATCGCTGCCTGATGTACATAGATTCATTCTATGTAAATGACGAAAAATAAAAGCCAAATTTTTAATCAACATAATTATTTTTAATATTTGTTACGGTGTTTCAGTATGCTGTAACTTCATTAGTAGTCTGATGACGGTACGTTGTAATGAAATGCCGTAATGAATATTAAAAATTATTGTGTAGATTAAAAACTTGTCTATTACTTTTTCATCATTCGTACAATTTACATTCCTATGGACTCACCGATGCACAGAATATTTCTTTTTGTTTCAGATTATAAAAGTGCTAGTCAAGAGCTTTCATTTGATACCCCACTTGACTACCTTTGATAAAAAAATTTAAGGGTGATTTCGTTGTAAGAGGGGATCCCCCTTCAAGGATTTTGAAATATTTTGTTGTTTGATAAGACAAACTTTTGAGAGACTACCACTTCAGACCTTTTCAAGAAGTTTGAGCTTTTTAGCTGCTATAGTCTCTGTGGAAATTTGTTATGACGCACGAACGGACAGACAGGACGCGAAACTAGTAGGTCTTTGTAAGATTTGTTTCACAAAGCCCTAAAAATTTAAATGTCAGTCGGGAAATTGCTTGTTCTTGGTTTGAACTAAGCATAAAGAATTTTGCTCTCGGATTTTGAAATTATCAGGGATAGCTTTGATTATTCTCGAGAGTTTCAACATTTCTCTCGTATCAGTTATTGTGGGTGACAACCCTATTTCTTCAATATTCCACTGACGCGCGGCATAACATTCACTTCCTGCGCATTGTGGCACATTCGTGCAAGAAAGCTCTCGAATGGGGAGCATATATCAATGATACGGGCGACGAACGAAGCTGAGTAGGGGTTGTGTCGGGGCTGTTGCTACTTGGTTGTTCCTTTTGTTTTTCTTGTTTATGGCGATCAGATAAAAACCTGAATTGAATTACCACTCTTTGAAAAATTGCGGTAGGCACCATGGAAAGTACGACCACCTGCGCGGACTGAATTACTTTCGAATGTGGGAAGTGCCTGCAGAATGGTCAGAGAAAAGATGGAATGGTCACGATTTTATGAAGTACGAAGGGCTCCACTATGACAAATACTAATAAGCGACCCCAACAGCGTGAGAATGGGGTGAAAGTTTAAATCCTCGCGACCCATTAGAACGTTTAGATTGTAATCGTGTCCTTTACATTTTCATATTCTGGATGATAAAACACAATTTGCGAGTGAGCGAAAAGGATATGGTTGAGTAAAAATGAATGGAAATGGCAGTTTCAACAGAACGGATGTTATATTGTTGCTCCATTGCTCTGGCTTTGATGGTATCCTGGCAGGAAAAGAGTCTATGAATGCAGTGGACAATGGAGAGAAAATTATGTTTTTTTATTATTGGTGTGCATTGTTTATGGTTGCTTTAATTGCTTGCCACTGTGTTAGAGATTTTATTGCAGACATTTCGCAGCCAGCGCGTCAGTATAAATTTCATTTCGATGTCTCATGGAGGCCATCGACCCCTTATCTGATATGAGTGGGTAGTGTACAAGGAGTCAAATTCTTTCCCGGATTTATTACTTTTAGGAAATCGAAAAACTCAAAATATGATTGATTGCTTCGGATAATCCTTCCAATTTATGGATATTGGTTTATGTACCGGGTGTTTTTCTTTTTTACCGATATTTAGTTTAAATTGCTTATAAGAATTTGTTCCAATTGCTGGTAGAAAAAACTCTCCATATAGTTGATTTGCCTGAAAATGCAACATGTTATGCTAAATCTGTAGAGCCTTCCTTTAGCGTAGAAAGGAGCATCCCATTTTGATATTGCCATAAGTAAAGTTAAACCTTTGCACCGTATACCTTTCGATTGTATTTTCATTTATATATCATATTATAGATTTATGATCCCAGCACTTTGCGAGGGCGGTCCGATAAGTACTTAGCCTACAAAAGAAAAACGAAAGTTTAGGAAAAGTGGCGATTCATTTCTCAACATGATTTCCTCTTAGCTCGACATACTTGACCCAGCGATGCTTGAGCTTCCTTAATCTGTCTGAAAAATATATTTTCTCGAGGTCTGAAAAGTAGGCATCCATGGCGGTGATGACCTCCTCATTCGACTTAAAATTCTACCCGACGAGTAACTTTTTCAAGTTTGAAAACAAAAAGAAGTAACACGGGACTAAATTTGGAGACTTCGGTACATTGGGTAGCAGTTCGCAGTCCAACTCGACCAATTAAGCCGTGGCGACGGTGGAAGAGCATTTTTTTCATTACCAAATGGGGCTTTTTTTCTGCGATTCGCCGACAAATCAGCCCACTAATTCGGCATAGAAGAGCCCTGTGACTATGTGGTCTTTCTCCACACATCACACCGTGTGAATTCCAGAAAACGATGACCATAACTTTTGCGGCCGATAGGACAGCCTTCGCCTTTTTTGAAGTACGTTCGCCGGGTGAAGTCCGCTGTTTCCACTACTCCTTGGTGTTTGGTGTGCACCAGTGGGGCCATGTTTCATCAACAGTCACAAAACGATGCAGACACGCGTCGGCTCAATAGTTCGGCATAAAAGAGCCCTGTGTGATTTTAGCTTTCTCCAGGTAGTCAATGCAGATCACGCCTTCTGAGGTCCAGAAAACGATGACTATCACCATTTTGGCCAATAGGTCAGTCTTTGCTTTCTTCGGAGTACGTTCACCGGGTGGAGTCCTCTGTTTTGACTGCTCCTTAGTCTCTGGTGTATACCACTGGATCCATGTTTCGTCGGCGGTCACGAAACGATGCAGAAACTCTTCGGATTACGCTTTAACAGCATCAAAGACTGCTCTGAAGTGGACTCAGGGTTGGGTTTATTTTCCGGAGTGAGCATACGTGGCACCCATCCGCCCCGACAGCTTTCTCATGCCCAAATTTTATACAGAATGTAACCCACGCGGTCTTTTCAGATGCCTACTATCTCAGCCATCTTGCGAACCGACTATTGGTGGTCTGCCAAAACGAGTTCGTGGATTTTTGTCACATTATCCTCCGTGGTAGCCGTTTTTGGGGCACCTGGGCGTGGTTCATCAAAAACTGACGTGCGACCACGTTAAGACTTGTTAAACCATTCACTTTCACGAAGCAGAGTCACCGTACACAGCATCTAAGCCCTCTTTGATTTCGCGGCACGATTTCTCTTCTAACAACAAGAATCAAATCCGCAACCGATATTGCTCTTTCTCCGTTATTCTAAAATCCGCGGATAAGCCCGCTTCCACAACTGGTCAAAACTAAACTATGGGTCCGATTCTGCTGAAATTTTGGCAAGAATGTACTACATGATAGCGAATCTCTCTTACAATAGTGGCGCTATTGGGCGATGAGGCCAAGTATTTACCGGACCACCCTCGTACTTAATATTTGAATCCTATAAACAGGGGCAAATTTTTAATTTTTGAACCAGTGCTTTAATATTGAGCATGTTATGCTTCTTTTTGACGATCATCTCGTAGTTGTTTTATACGGCTTCCCGATGGATACTATTTTGACAAGGTAGAGTTCGTTGCAAAGACACTCCAAGGTCCTGTATGTTAAAAGCCTTGCATAGTAAATCAATCCATTTCCGTGCTGAGTGTGGTGCTCCTGGACTGCGTATCTGATGTCTCACTAAATACCAAACTTATCATCCTGAGAATATAACCTGGAACAGTTTGATGAATTACTTCAGGATAAATTCGGTTATCACGATAACTAGCACTACCAACTCAGATGGTGTCCTCAGCATTTCTCAGTACTGCTTGTAACAGGTGTTTTCGATACAGCTTCTTGCTGAGAGCGTCACTCGATGCAATAGAACAGACTGTTCGGCGCTTATCAGAAACCGCCTTCTTGATGAGGTGGATCTCCCTACGCCATATGTCCATAATTCGACTGAAAGCCAAAATGGCTCCTGCAGCCCTGTCAGCTATTGTCCTAATTTAACCAGAGGATCTCATCTTCGAGTCTTTCAGTAAGACAAGCCACTTTACGTTGGTTTCGATTTAACCAGTGCTAAACTGAACATGCAAGCACTCATCCATTCTCACACTTGACATATTAGCATACTGCTTGAAACCTAAGAATAAGTACTACAGGAAGCCCGATATAGCACATATACAGTGTGCATGAGTGAAGTAAAATCAAACGGAGGAGAAGTTGAATGACAAGGATAGCGTACATAGGAAGAAAAGAGACACAGCATGGGCTACTAATGTCATGTTGGCTGTTCTACTGTGATAAGTGTCAGGTAACAACGTAAACAAAAACTTACGTTAATTTGGTGAATTTCGTTTGATTAACGCATCGTGAATTCAGGAAACATTCGAAAGTGGCAAAGCGTCGTTTCAAATCGGCTTCAAATATCGGTGCTTTTAATTGAAAGTGAAAAAGAAATCGTGGAAAATAAGGTGGTTCGTGAAGAATTGCGAAAAAATATTAACCGCGCGTTAGTGAAAACTCATATTTTAGATGAAACTAATAACGAAATTAATTAATTAACTTGTTTATTTTCTCATGCCGTGAATTTTGTTAATTTAGATAAGCCGCGTACTTAATGGTTACGGTTTGAAATTGATGGTGCTAATTTTTGTTTACGTTTCGGAATAAAATGTCAAACAATATTGAGTGACATAATATCTTGGCCCTCTAAATGAATGGCGGCATCAAAAAAATCATTATCTTGAGGGGGTTGAAAGTATGTATATTAATTAATTTTGGATTATTTTCTGTATTTTTTTTAGGAAAAAAATTCAAAAACTGATATTTATTTCAGATTTACGATAAATAAATAATATAACAAAATTAAATGAAAAAAATTCAAATTAAAAAAATACTTCCCATATACATGTATTTCGAAAACTAGTTGTTTTCTTCATCAGTGGTAAGGGTATGAAAAACTCAATCCATTTGTTCTTTATCCTTTTGAGTATAAATAGCAGCCGTTCTTCATTGAGGTTTTTACACCCTTACCACTGCTGAAGAAAACAACTTGTTTTCGAAGTACATGTATATGGGAAGTATTGTTATACAATAAACTAAATAGCGTTTTTTAAAAGAAATTTCCTTAAATTTGATTTTTTTTCATTTAAATTTGTCATTCTAGGCGCTATCATCTCCGAAATGAATATCATAAATAATATGTCTCAGATAATCCTTTTACCTAAAAGGAATCTCTATGTACTAGTATATATATATATATATATATATATATATATATATATATATATATATATATATATATATATGTATATAGGTTTATATACAAACATATATATATATATATATATATATATATATATATATATATATATATATATATATATGTGTGTATATATATATTTATATATACATATATAATTATATATATATATATATATACATGTGTATATATATATATATACATGTGTGTGTATATATATATATATATGTGTGTACTTATATATATATATATATATATATATATATATATATATATATATATATATATATATATATATATATACTTATATATATATATATATATATATATATATATATATATATATACATACAGTTATGTATGTATATATAAACAGTTATATATATATATATATATATATATATATATATATACATATATATATATATATATATATATATATATATATATATATATATATATATATATATATATATATATAGTGGAATTTCAACTATCCG
Source organism: Odontomyia ornata (assembly GCA_963969285.1). Classification (NCBI taxonomy): domain Eukaryota; kingdom Metazoa; phylum Arthropoda; class Insecta; order Diptera; family Stratiomyidae; genus Odontomyia; species Odontomyia ornata. Next base: position 185,774,634 of record OZ017738.1, read on the forward strand.
AACCCCAATTATCCGAATCGATTTTCGGCGAAATAAATATTTAAAAATACAGCGCAAGCGCGTGCAATAGGATAGTGTACAGGCAATGCCTATGTGTCATTACTATAGCAACGACGCTTTCACTATCCACCATTCCTCTAACATGCGCTCCATGCATTCCCACCAGTCTGCCTTATCTGCTTTGCTGTTCTCATCTTTGTTGGTTAAGTTCACCCGCACCTGCGCACCAGAGTATCTATCCGCATCCGAGCATTCGACCGCTGCACGTGTTGACATTACGTTTAGCGTCTTCTGCTGTCGTTCGTGTTGACATTGCGTTTAGCGTCTACTGCTGGATCTAGTATCCGAAATGAGTACAAAACGTAAACGTGTTGCGCTTTCACTGACTGATAAAGTGGAAATTGTCAATCAATTAAATAAAGATGTGCCTGGAAAATAACTTTTAGAGAGATTAGGCATCGGAGCAGCTACAATATCGGGCCCTAACAGCGCTAAAGTTTCAAGTTTTGTAGGTGCATTAGATGGTAAAGATGGATGTTCATCTAGGAAAATGGTGAAAAAAGCTATAAATGGACAGCTTGAAGTCGCGGTTTTCACGTGGTTCCTACGGCAACGTTCAATTGGACAAACGATTTCAGGTCAAATTTCATATGAAGGAAAACTGATATTTAGTGAAAAATGGGCATGGTTGAGTTTAAAGCAAGCCAAGGTTGGCTCCACAATTTTAAATCTAGGCATGGCATTTGGGAGTTAGATGTAGCGGGAGAAAAACTGTCTGCCGATCGTGAAGCTGCCGATAGCTTTCTGGAAACTTTTGAAAAGCAAACAAGACTACGATCCGGATCTTGTTTATAATGCCGATGAAACTGGTTTAAATTAAAAGGCGTTGCCTACGTAACCATTGGCATCTAAAAGAGAGGTAAGTGCTCCAGGGCATAAGGTCAGTAAGGAACGCGTCAACATTCTCGTTTGTGCTAGCTCTACAGGCAATCATCGGCTACCTTTGCTAATGATTGGCAAAGCAAGGAAGCCAAGAGCTTTTAAAAATGTTAACAGCTTGCCAGTGACCTATACAAACCAAAAAAGTGCGTTAATGGACTTGGAATAGAATAAACGGCACATCAACAAAGGAACAACTGGAAGCCGCAAACCAAAGTAAACACTAACAACAGCAAACAACAGCAAACAACAGCAAACAACAGCTGCCGTTGATGAACAGGAACACGGTCTGTCCATGGTAGGATTTGTTGACATTGCCAAGGAAATGACGGGCTGTTAAGAATGCGATGTTGATGATGTGGGGGAGTGGCTTCAATGTAATAAAGACGACGAAGGATTTCCTATTATGATAGATGATGGAATTGCAGAGAGTGTTATTAACGAACGGTAAGATGATACCAACGACAACGATGAAATCGGGGAAGAAACTAAGGATGAAAATGTTCCCACGCACGAAGAAGCGTTAATTTGTTTTGAAAACGCCTTAAAGTGGATGGAGCGGCAACCGTGATACAGTACAACTTTAAGCCATCAAGCGCCTGCGGGACCTTGCCGCTCGGAAACGTTCTACTATGTCAAGGCAACGTACTCTCCTCGAAATGTTCAAAAAATAAAATCCTGTGACAACAGTATATTTTCAAGAGAATTACATATAAAGGTATGTATTTAACACTTATCATTTAACATTTTGTGTACTGTAGCGTTCATAATATATTCCATACGTTGTTAGCTTAGGTACACTAGAGTAATTGCTTATAATCCCACAGTACCGAAAACATGCTCTTTTTCTTTACAATATACCCTTTTTTATCCGAATTTTCGGTTATCCGAATGGGGTCCGGTCCCAATTGATTCGGACAATTGGAGTTCTACTGCATAGTTTATATATATATATATATATACATATATATATACACAAGTTAATATATATTTATGAACAAACACATTTATGTATTATATATATATATATATATATATATATATATATATATATATATATATATATATATATATATATATATATATATATATATATATTTACATATATGTATATATACAATATATATATATATATATATATATATATATATATATATATATATATATATATATATATATATATATATATATATATATATATATATATATATATATATATATATATATATATATATATTGTTTATGTATAGCAAATAAAGAGATTAATTTCTCCTTAGTATTCCTTACGCTAAAATTAAATCTAAATAATTTTGCCCCTACTCAAAATAACTTTATTCCTTACGGCACTGATGCACCAATATTATGAACACGTTTTACTAACACTAAAAAAATTCTACTACGCGTGAAGGGAATACTGGGCTTCCTGTAGTACCTATTCCTAGCTTGAAACGAAACGAAGGAGCCATTTTTGTACAAAAATAACTTATCATAGATTTCAAAATTATTTGTGATTTCTCTAATACAAGGTCTCAATTTGCCATGTGGTTTTTTCGATTTTTCATGAAATGTAAAACTTATGATATTTGACAGCTTATAAAAAACAATTGATTTGATTTTTTTCATGTGTGACAAAAAGCGTCTGGATTTTCATTGGAATATATCATTTGGTCCTCCGAGCCGGATTGTTGAGTTCGTAGATTGTTCTTTGAGCAAAGTTCTTAAATTTCATGGCCATCCAGTTTTTGTGCATATTGTTCGAGTATAGTTATAGTGGTGTAAATCTTTGTAAATGATCTTTGAAAGTACATCGGTACTTTATAAAACAGTTATTACGGTCTGTGACTTTGTGAGTTTACTTTGAAAGTGCGTCGGTACTTACATGGCCTTTATTGTAGATAGGGAGTTCAAAATGCACGCTATTGACTTTGAGGCAGCTAATGATTCTTCAAAGTTTGGCTGATAAATGTACTCGCCTCGACTGGAGTATGGAGAAACGAAGAAAACGTTCTACAATCTAAAGATTAATCGACTCAATGTCTACAAACGACACAATAATAATTCTGGGTGATTTCAACGCTAAGGTTGGCAATGACCTATCTCATCGGAGAATGACTGTAATATAAAGCCTCCAAAATGTAAAAAATGAAAACGGAATCTAGTTATGCGTGCGACAAGCTTCCCTCACCAATGCATTCATAAAATGACCTGGGTATCACCAGATGGCAACACACAAAACCAAATCGACCATGTTCTGATCCAACAACGATGGGCCTCGAGCATACTTAACATCCATACATACCGAGGAGCCAATTGTAACTCGGATCATTACTTGGTTAAGTTGATGTCAAAGGCATATTCGGCGAAGACCAGCCGTCTACGAAAATTCGACATCAAAAGGCTCCAAACGGTGTTCTTGGCAATAACTTTCACCGAAACCCTTGACCACCAGCTGACTCCAAATTTATCAGGCACATTGCTGAAAACAAGTAAGGAGCTGTGGGTGAAAGTGAAAGTGGCAATTAAGACTGCAGTAGACCGGACAATTGGACATCAAGTCCGGTGCAAAAGAAATGATTGGGTTGATGATGAGTGCCAGAATGCGTTAGATAAAACATCAGGTGTACAAAGAATATGTACGAAGACCAGGATAAAGTGATGACACTCTGAAGGGTTACGAATAAAATAATTAGAACTAAGCTGTAAGTCTAGCAAGCAACATCACAAGATAAGCATAAAAAGCAGTGAAAAGCCTGAGACGAAGTAATCAGCTCAAAACCACGCTCTACCATAATAACATCAGCAACATCATCGCTAGAAAAAACAGGATAAGTGAGTTCTCGCTTTCAGGTAGGCTTCCCACTTCTGAGTATTGTGTGCAATCTCATATCTTGAATAGCTCTTACAGTCCAGTTAATTTCCTGGATTGCCAGTATATATAATTCATATTGTCTTGATTGTTATAAAAGGTCCTTAATAGCGCCAGGATTTTTCAGTGATCCAACATTCCCGGATCAAATTCCATAGTACTTTTTACCGCTGTGAGGTCATTGCCCTGGACCCGTACTATTCCAAGGCTCTGCTGCAGATTTGAAACAATGTAGGGTCTCTGATCATACTACTCAGGAACCTGAATTAAATAAAACTTTGTAATGATACAAGGATTTTCTTCAAACAGTAATCAGATGACACATCGAAGCCAAACTTACAACTGGAAAGGATTAAGGACGCATATTTTATACCTCCTGAATACCACAGATCTCTACTAGACTGCCATTCTAATTCAAAGCCTGCAATTTTCATTCAAACAAGCCTATATTTTTACAATTAACAAACTTAAATGCATTGTGGCATCAACCTCAAAAACGTTTAGTTTTCTCACGGTCAACTATACGTAGCTTACTCTCGGGAAGGAAATTCGAAAACTTTTTGCGTATATTCTCTAAACAATAATTTTTAAACAAGTATTGTAAATAGTTCGAATATGTTTTCCATAAAATTTCCTAGCTCTTATATTTTGAAGTTTATCGTATTATTCTAGCTACCACAAAATCTCATCTCAACTCCTGAGCCAAAATGAGTGCCCTAGCTAGTAATGAATAAAGGCGAGAAATGATAGGTACATTTAATGTTTGCCTTTAAGTAAAAAAGGATATGGGTGTCGCTTGTGAGGTTCCTCCTGGGATAGCAGATAACGACCGTAACTGAATCTGTACTCCGCTTTGGACATTGAACTTAAATTGATTCTTTGAGCTGGTGGACTATCATGGTTTGGACCGGATTGCTTTGCATGGTAGCGCTGAAGTGACATACGTACATGAAACATTCGCAGGTATCTGAGTTCGTTCGAAGTTCGCACCATTGGTTTGGTGATATAGGTATGATTGAGACGGGCTCCTTATTAGCGCTATTCTGGCTCTGAGTACTTGTCCCCGTAAGGGTTTGTGCCGATACTTGCATGGCCTCCCTCCTCTATATCACAGTAATGAAAGTCCGCGCAAAAGCACAATTGTATCCCTATTTAAACCAATCGCAAAAATCGAAATGAGAGACACTGACTGTGTCATGAAGCTGACCGAGATCTAATAGGCCATCAAAACGAAACTTTCAAACGTGGACAGGATCAAAGTTACGCTGACACCATAAAACTGTAGAGAACAACGCATGGCCGTTATTGAATAAATCGAAAATGAAGCTGAACATTTTCTGAATAAGAGTAAAGTAAAAACACAGTGAGTCATCTGTAGGATACGGCAAAGAGAAGCAAATCTTCAATGCTTCAAATGCCTTGGCTATGACCAGACCGCACAAGTATACGAAGCACTCGACAGGAGTTCCTCATGCTACAAATGGGGTGAAATGGGGCATAAAAGAGAAGCGTGTACCAAGAATGCATACTGTATCCTTTGCAAGGATGCTGATCCAGGACTAAATCTTAGGCACGTTTTGGGGTCAGGGAAATGTTGGCTTTTCCAGGTAGCCCTAGCCAAAACGAAATCAGAACTTCGATGACCCACATCTTGCAGTTGAGTAACACCGTAATTCAATCGCCCAAACACCTCCTTGAACAGTTCACGCTAGACATAAAAGTTGATTTTTTGCTGCGAAGTGAGCACCACCTCGATGAAAGTTCTGCATCATGTTATCCTGATGATACTGGTATTGCCGCCATCTGGGTTCAGAACAGTGGTTTCTGGGTGGAAAGCTGTGGACGGGGGATAGTTTCATGTGGGCTCAGTGCTCAGGGACCACCTCCTTTAGTGTCTGCCTAACGCCGAACAAGGTGATATCATCTTTCCAAGCTTAATGCTTTGGAGGGCACTGTCTCGAATGCAAAAGGCAATGTGCTCGTAGGAGGGACTGCAACGCTAAAGCAACCGACTGGGGCATGCCTCACACAGATCCTAGAAATGTACTAGTTAGTGGAAATATGCTGACTTTCTCGGTACTGGCTGCGAAGGAACCATACCGCACGGGACATTCACCTTGAAGTCCCTAGCACAGAGGATACACAATTGGGGAGTCTTAGAGGACTACTCAGCAAGTGATCATCAGTACATCCTTTTTGAGATCAGTGATGTTGTCTCCCGACGTCCGTGCTCTCGACCTTCTACAATTGGGTGAAGCATAGGAAGAATGGACGTCAAGAGGTTCATCAAGGTGTTGCCACCAGGTGCTCCGCTGCAGGGTCAATCATAGGGGACAGAAGAGATGGTAGCTCAAGACGTGGTGAACTCAACTATGAGCATCATCGCGATGACTTGTAATGCTTCTATGCCCTACCAAAAACCCCGGCACGTTAAACCCGCAGTGTATTGCTCGTCGACTGAAATCGCTGAAAAATGAAGGAAGTGTCACAAGCTTGAGCATGAAGCTCAACGAAAACGGAACTAATTAACAACAGCAAGGCTTGATGCTGGCAAAACCTAGTGGACAATGTGAATAAGAATCTGTTGGGCCTTGGCCATAAGCAAGTTATGGGGACGCTCGGTGCCCTTTGGAAACTTTGCATACATGAAGCGAAAAAGTTGGTCAAAATAGTGCAAACAGTTTTCCCTGCCCATCCCGTCGGTGTTGACGCTGCCCACGGTAAAACAGAAGTCAAGTGTCCACTCTTCACACAGCTGAAACTGGAAGAGGCAGTCCTTTCACGGAAAGCGAGGAAGGCTTCAGGTCCAGATGGTATTCCAGCCAAGGTGTAGTAGCTTGTCTATCACCATTATCCTGACTTGCTGCTCAACACATTCAACGCTTGCTTGCGGGACGTGCTGACCAGCAAGGTGAAGGGAATGCCTACATCGCCGTCTGTATACCAACCATTACGCATGCTACACACTGCTGGGAAAATGCTAGAGAAACTCATCAAGGGAAGACTCACTGACACGATACATGCTGCTAGGGACCTATCTTCTTGGCAGTACAGCCAGACATTCCGCCATTGATGTGATTGCAGAGGTGGGAAGGGAGGTCCAAAAGGCAGAGATCCACGAAGGATGGAAGTTTCGTCGGGAGTTGCCAAGGTACCTGTCTTTAGTCTAGACTAGTGGAACATGGCTTGCGATGGACTACTGAGACTAGAGATAACAGATGAGTCGCATTTGATCAGTTAATTGGATGATAATGCGACTCTAGCTGCTGGATGCTCCGTTGGACAAACCCAGCTTAGTCTAGGTATGCTAATGCACCAAATAAGAGACTGGATGACGGCTCGTGAGCTCAGCCTAGCACTGTAGAAAACCGAAGTGGTCATCTTGACGAAAAGAGGATTCCTAGATTAATGATGTTCGGTATTGGAGACATAACAATCGAATTGAAGCCAGCGGTGAAGAACTTGGGGCTACTGATCGACTCAAAGATGGATTTATCTGAGCAAATCAGGGCAACGGCTGAGAAGGCTGCTTCGGACATGTTGGCTCTAAGTCTACTTATGGTCAATGTAGGGGGACCCAATCCATCAAGAAGATGACTCTTCATGAGTGTTTTGGAATCAGTGCTTCTCTACGAAGTAGAAATATCCTTGCTAGAGAACGCCATGCTATTCACTTTCAACAAAGCGAGAACGCAAGGGAGATGGTTGCTCGCGAAGAGAGACAACACTTACTCGACGATCGGCAGCAGTCTTGGGTGAATCGTACGAAAAAGAAGGTGGACTGCGTGGCTCATTTCAGATCTGAGACCGTAGTTAGATGGAAGGCATGATGAAAATGAGTTCTATCTGACCCAATTTTCAAACGATCATGGGAGTTTTCAGTTTCACATGCGCAGGATTGGTTATTCATGTCCCGTTGTTTGTCGATTTTGTCTAGGAGAAGAAAACAGAAGAAAGATTTTGCATGAGAAAAGTGGAACAGTCTCTGACGGACTTCTACAGGAAGATGGGAGTGCTCACCCTAGATAGTATTGTCGCAGTGATGCTGGGGTTAGCTGACAAATGGAACAACGGGCAAATTATGTTTGGGCAGTCCTAAAAGACAAAAGGGACTCTTGGCTACCAGGGACGTCGAGGCTGGAAGATGGTAATGCCTTTTCCTCCCTCATTTTCCACTAGAGGAGGTATCCCCCAGCTTTAAACCACCACAAGGCATAGCAAAACAAGACCTGGCCCCAAGTAATCCAGTCTCGGTTCTTAGATTGACAGGGAAGGTGTTTGTTGGGTAAACCAGTCACTCGCAAGCATGGGAGCCCTTTACTTAGTGCGTAAATGGCATTCAACTGCCAATCAAAAAAAAAAGGGAAAAATCATTGTTGCCTCATTTGACTACCCGCTAATTTTTGCACAGTTGTGTTACAAGAGCGGTCCGATGAGTACTTGGCCGACAAAAGAAAAATTAAAATTTTGGAAAAGTTGTGATTTATTTCTCAACATAATCTCCTCTTCGCTCTTTACATTTGACCAAACAATGCTCCAACTTCTTTCAATAATCAAAAAAATGCGTTTTATCCAGAATTGTTAAGTAGGCCTCCGTTGCAGCGATGACCTTCTTATTCGACTTAAGTTTTTGCCCGGTGGGTGACGTTTTCATGCTTGAAAACAAAATGAAGCTTCACAGAGTCAAATCTGGAGAATGCAGGTGGATGGGGGTAGCAGTTCGTAGCCTGATTCGACCAATTTGGGCTTGATGACGTCGAAAGTGTGAGCCTGTGCGTTGTCGTGGTAGAAAAGCACTATTTTTTTTAAATGGGGCCTTTTTTTGCTATTTGGCATTGCGTCGGCTCAATAATTTGGCAGAAAAAAGCCTCATGACTGTTTTGGCTTTCTTCAGGTAGTCGATGCAGATCACATCTTCTGAGTCCCAGAAAACGATGGTCATCAACTTTCCGGCCGATAGGCTAGTCTTTGCTTTCTTTGGAGTATGTTCACCGGGTGGAGTCCTCTGTTTCGACTGCTCCTTGGTCTCTGGTGTATACCACTGGATCCATGTTTCGTCGGCGGTCACGAAACGATGCAGAAACTCTTCGGATTGCGCTTTAACAGCGTCAAAGACTGCTCTGAAGTGGACTCACGGTTGGGTTTATTTTCCGGAGTGAGCATACGTGGCACCCATTGCGCTAAATGCTTCCTCATGTTCAAATTTCATGCAGGATATGACCCACGCGGTCTTTTGAGATGCCTACTACCTCAGCTTTCTCGCGCAGCTTTAATCAGTGGTCTGCTTATACGAGCTCAGGGGTTTTTGTCACGTCACTCTCCGTGGTAGCCATTTTTGGGGCACCTGAGCGTGGCTCATCAAAAACTGACTTTCAGGAATGGTGTATTGAGTAAATATCTCGGTTAAGTTCCTGAACATATTCATATATTGCTATATTGGCCAGGCAATAACAAAATGGTGTCCATCCTAGACGAAAAATCGTGATTTCTATACTAACCAAAGCATAGCTTCGATTTGGATAAAAGTTTGTCCAGAGGTTAATTGAACTGTGCAGTAAATGTCACAATAAAAAATTCAAAGTCAGTCCGTGTGAAACAAATGAGCGGCCGCACAAATGTCAAAAACGTGCAAAAATTTGTTTTTGTAGTCGTGACTAAGCCTTTCAACCGATGTTGATGAAATTCCGCAGTTTGGTGGAAAACTATAGGTGGTCAGGTCGCAAAAAAAAAACAAAATGTCAGCTTATTGAAGCAATTTTGATCCGATGCATATGAGACTTTGTTCTACGGGTAAGATAAAAATTAATCAGATCTAAACATTTTGCCATTTTGGTGATCATCCATGAGCAAATTTCAAAATGGTGGCGGTTTAAATATACGATTTTTTCAGATTTTTGTGGACCTCTAGTGATCACATTTTTCAACAGATTTTGATCAAACTTGAAATTATAAATGTCTGTACTAGGTTCTTATGTTGTTAAAATTGACTGAAAAATTAAAAAGTCAAAAATTCAAAACCTAATATTTTTAACTGTCATTTTCACTATAAATTGAATACTTTAGCCCTGTCTTCTTCGATTTAAACGAGATTTAGCGCATTGATTGATGAAATCCAAAAACAAATATGTACATGTATTCAAAATAGCGGCCCCCAAAGGTCAGAAGGTAGGCGCAATTCGCTATTTTAGTAGCAACTGATATAATGAATATTTTTCATGGAAACGTTTTAAATGGCTTAACTTAGAAGTATTTATAATACAGAACATTTTTAAGGATATTGTAAAATATTTTCCCAGTACCCAACAAAAATCACGACCTGTCTGCCCGTCCGTCTGTCCGTCCGTCTGTCCGTCCGTCTGTCCGTGCGTCACAGCAAGTTTTCTCGCAAACCACATAAGCTAGAATAATGAAATTTTCTACATAGGTCAAAATTGATTCCCCCTCTTAAAATTTATAGTGAAAAAAATATTTTAATGTGTTTAAGGGGAGGGGTTTGCCTATACAGGGAGGTGGCTATTAAAAAAAAATGTTTTCCAAAGGTAGCCAATATGCGTGTCAATCAAATAAGAGATTTTGGTCAGAGCTATTCAAAACAGGTCCTAAAGAGGAAGCGTTTGCAAGCAGGGATGCAGGGGGAGGCGTAATGTATGAATTATTTTATATCCCCCCCTCCCTCGAGATTGGACATCCTTGAACAGAAAAATCTGAAAAAATCATGAGAGTAGATCGTTGTTAGTTTAAAGCCAACAAATACGTCAAAAGTTGTTGAAAATAGTACATTTTAAGAATTTTACGTTTTCATCTACAAAATTGAAGGATGACCAGGATCTGATGTAGAATGCATGTTTTCTGAAAGTTTTACAAAAGTTGAGCCATAAATAGCTAAGTTATAGACGATTGAAATTTATCAAATACAACAACAATTACACCTGGTACCGTGTAAATACACGTTCGCAAAGGACCCAAATATTACAGCTGTGTAAAGTTTTTGATGAAAAGTTTAGAAAAATTTTAAAACATATATATGTTATCATGACTTCTCAAACATTGAGGTCAACAGACTGCAAGTAAAATGACGGCAATTTAAAATACATAATAACCATATATTTTTTTCCGAGCTCAATTCATGGAATATATCTATGAGTCAAGTTTTGATATTCAGAAGATGTAGATTGATTTACTTATTATTTTACAATACCCTTCGGTTAGGAGGACTTTCCTGCTACTTTTGCTTATCCTTAAAGAGTGTTTAACTTTCAAAGTGGGGGCCAATAAAATGATTATTTGTTTTTAAAAATAAGGGTACCTACACGAAATTCGCCTTTCCGGCTGGTGGTGCCACAATGACTTCAAATATTTTCCGTGCCTCTATAACCTTCTTTATAAGCAATACGATTTTAAGATTCACTCTAAGAACTTTCATTGGTTACCCCATATGACTACCTTTATTTGAAAAAGAGCTCCTTAAGAACTTTTGAAAATTTTTCCAATACGCAAGAAATCAAGAGATGATCACTTCTGATATGCAGACTACGTTTGGTATTCGAAGCTACCATATTTTCACAGAAAAACTGTTCTGACACAGTAACGTACGGGCACAAAGTTTACAATTTCAATGGGTTTCCGACAGTTAGTACAAAACCTCAGAAATTTATCATGTATTATCCTAATAATTGATAAACTAAAAGTGATCATTTGTGCAAAATTAAAGTTCAATATTCCAACTCAACCATACCTTAAAGTGAAAGTTCCTATTGTTTTGGAATATTATTAATAATCGGTTTGTGAATGATATAGGACATATTTTATCCGTGTTATATAAAGGGTGATTCATAACAAGTGTGCACATGTGAATGGGCCTTAACTCTTATTTATCACGAATATCAGGTCCATATATTGACAGATTATGATAGTTTGGTCTTTTACAATTTTAACCATGATGTCATACACATCAGCCAAACGTTTTATTATTGTTAATACTTTTTATAAAAATAATGAACCGCCAGTGCAAACATCGAATATTCGAATAATTTCACGAAAAGGACCCATAAATTGGCCGGCGAGATCGTGTGATTTGACTCCTTGTGACTTCTTCCTATGGGGATTTCTGAAGGATCGTGTTTACGATGATGCTCCCCAGACTACTGAAGTATTAAAAAACAATATTCAAGCCAACATACGCCTAATGACGCCGAAAATGTGCGAAAATGGCATCGAAAATTACAATCATTGTTTGATAGTCTGTAAAGCAGCACGAGGTGCACATATGCCCAAAGTAATGTCTCATATTTAATTGTAAGGGACCAAATTTTCATAATAAATAAACATTACAGCTCAATCAATTTTTTCGACAAAAATGTGTACACTTGTTATGAATCACCCTTTAATTTATTTTCCAGATCCTTGTCTTAAAAGTTTTCGCCTTACTAAAGACAGACACTTTGACTCTAATTTTAAAGTTTTAGGGTAAATTTCTGCCCTTTATGTAGGACTGATAAATGCACAAACACCAGCCTTAAACAATCGTTTCTCGTTCTCAGAACTATAATATCTGGGAGCGTCTCTTGGCAGGTGACCTCGTAGACACACAAAAACGAGTGTAGCGCTAAAATATGTCTTCATTTCAAGGATTCAACAAGTAGGTCATTCAGCATTTGATTCAATAACGATTTTTTCTCAGTTGCTCATGATGAGCTTCCGCGCGAAAGCGCACACAAAGCCCAACAACTATCTGTCATAGAGCTCAAAAGTGCACGAGAAATTCTATTGTATCACTGGTTGCATTTTGCTACAATCTGATGGGGACCGCAAGCATCGTGGTGAAAGCTGACGGAGACTAATATGGAATTCTATCTTAAATAATTGATTAGGCGGAACAATGGCCGGATGTAGGTTGTTTCGCATTTATGCCTATAATACAGCAATTTGGAGGCATTGAGGATGGCAGCAATGAGTTAGAGTTTGGCAGTACACTGAAACGTGGTTAACGGTTCCGTTAAGCCTATAGTAAATTTTAATATTGATCCACATAGAACATTCCAAATATAATGAATCTTTTAGTACTCACATATGATCCCAGACGAAAAAAGATAAAACTCAACTGATATTCGTTTAACTTCTCTACTCTTGATTTAAACAGAATAAGCAAATTATGCATAAATTTTTCTAAGCCTTTCGTTTCCGATATTTATTGTATAATATAACAAAATGAATATGAAAATATTACGCTCCTTACAGAGGCGTTTTGTATCTAATATGTGAAATGCAGAGATTTATCTATAACCAATCATTAATGAACTTAATACTCAGTCTAATAATATTCAAGCAATATGCACTAATTGACAAAAATATGCTTTAATCAAGTTGAGTAGCCAGGAGCATTCTCCTACTAGAGGGGTTTTATAACTATCCTAAATAAAAATAAACATTTCTGAAGACTTGAAACAATAAAATGCATTATAAATCGTTCAATCAAAGACGAAAGATCGACGGTTTCTTTTATAAACCGTAACCATCATAAATAAATTTTCTGATTACTTGGTCAATCAAAAACCTTCAAATAAAATGTCAGTCTTGAAATTTTCATGGAAATCTGAAGAAAATTGTAGTTTCTGCGTTGATTTGCAATATATAGGGTTTTTCATTAAGAACATAACAAATAAATAAATATTAATAAATCGACTGTGAGGCGTGCTGTGTGGCTAGCGGCACCATCTTGGTGAAACCACATATCGTTGATATCAAGTTCATCCAATTCTGGCCATAAATAATCTTCCAACATAACCCGATAGTGCTCTCCATTGACGGTAACACGACGGTCGTTTTCATTCACGAAAAAATACGACCCAATCACACCTCCAGCATGAAAACCGCACTAAACATTAGGTCTTTGTAAAATATTTCTTTACAAAGACCTACTAGTTTCACGACCTGTCTGTTCGTCCGTCTGTCCGTGCGTCACAGCTAGTTTCCTCAGAAACTATAGAAGCTAGAATACTCAAACTTTGTGAAAAGGTCAGAAGTGATGGTCTCTCAAAAGTTAAGGTCTTACCAAAAATTTAAAAACTTTTTAAGGGGTCCCCCCCCTTCTAATAACAAATTAGCCCTTACAACTTTTTTTTAATCAAAGCTAGTCGAGTGGGGTATCAAATGAAAGGTCTTGATTAGAAGTTTTTGAATATGAAATAAAAAAATCATTTTGTGAATTAGGGGGTCCAGGGAAGTCAAGATGTACCAAAAATCAAAAGGGTACCTTTAAACTTCTGGAAATTTTGCAATTATATAGACTGATATAAGATATTAAAGTTCACAAAATTTAATCGAGATCGAACCATAATCAAATGTGTTACAGCCATTTCAATTGTATGGAATTACAACAACAATAACACGTATTTATGGTTGATACATATTTCAAATTGACCTAGGCACTTTTATTTTCATTCAATGTAATGAAAATTTAAGGAATAGTGTTTAACTTGAATATGTTCAATCTGCCGAGCATTCAGAATAATCATTTAAGCTAGATCAAAATGGCAGCTGCACTGTGTTTATGAAAGAAACCGTGCATCTTTTGCATAAATTTGAACGATTTCATATTGAGGTAAAGGATGAGATAATTCAGCACATTAACGACATTGAACCTCAATTATGACTCAGAGTCATTGAAAATATGGACCATCGGTCAGAAGTATGCCACCGTAGCCTTGGCGACCATTTGGGCAACATTTTGTTCCACACATAATTGTCATAGATTCTTCTATTACAATAAAAACCATGAACATAATTCTCTGAAAACTTTTGTTTTATTTACAATTAACATCGTGCGTTTGGTTGGAAATCTCTTTACAGATATGAATATATATATATATATATATATATATATATATATATATATATATATATATATATATATATATATATATATATATATATATATATATATATATATATATATATATCAATAGAACTATTTAGTGAGCAACAACACGAGATAAGCATACAAATTAGTGAAAAGCCTCCTTAATCCTCCAGACAGCTCCAGAACATCGGAGCCTATAGATGTTTGCGGCCAACTTCCATTGGCGCCACCAACTCTGGATGAAGTCTGTTCCAGCATCAAAGCCAAAAGAATAATAAAGCGCCGGGCGTCGATGAGATTCCAATGGAGCTCATCACATATGGTGACAGCAGTGTTCATAAAGCTTTCACTAAGTCATCCAGCACATTTGGCAACAGGAAGGTATGCGAAAGAGTGGAGCCAATCAATTATATTGTCGATTCACAAAAAGGGTGACAAGCTACTGTGCAAAAATTATAGAAGCTTATCAGTACTTTGTACGGCGTACAAAATATTTTCAAAGATCTTTGAAAATAAAATCGGATCATACGCCAACAGTATTATTGGGGAGTATCAAGGTAGTTTTAGAGTAGGTTGGCCGGCAATAGAGCAATTGTTGACAGTTAAGCAGGTACTTGAAAAATGCTGGGAGTTCAACATAAACGTACAGCGAATTTTCGTTGACATTAAGCAAGCATATCACTGTAGGGGGGCAGGGGAAGGGGAAATGTACGAGCTTTTCACGTACCCTCCCTCGCGATTGGACACCATCCATCCGAAAAATTTTAAAAAAATCATGAATGTAGGCCTTTGTAAGTACAACAACAACAAATACATGAGAAGTCGAAATTCACTCAACTTTGTTAGTAATAGTATGATTTATTGATTTTATGTTTTCTTGAATAAAATCTAGACGGTACCCTTAAATTCAATAAAATTTAGCACACAGATGACTATTTATAAGATTGATCTTTTCTGACAGTTTCATAAAGATCGAATAGTATTTAACGAAGTTATAGCGATTTGAATTTTCCTGCATTACTATGGAACAATATGCCCTGTATTACTATGGAAACATATGGCTATGGAGCAATATGCGCTTTTTACCGACTTAGACACTACAGCTTTGCTAGGATTTGCATGAAAATCTCAGGAATGATAGGTGTCATGAAGATGAGTACATACAATTGAAACAAGTCGGAACAGGAGAGAGCTCCTAGCAAAAGGGCTTTATAACCATTCTAAGATTCGAAAAAACAGGCCATGAATCGATGATTACAGTTCAGAGAAGTGGCCCCTGAAAGAAAATTTCATGAAAGGTAGCCGATATGAGTATCAACTGAAAGTTCTCTATGAGAGCTTTTCAAAACAGTAGTGAAACTGAGCGTTTTTGCTTCAGTGGGGGCATAGGGGGGGGGGGGGGGTGGGTTGGAAATATGAAAAATGTGTTTCCTCCCTCGCGAATGGACACCCGTGATCTTAAAAAATCTGAAAAAATTATCAAGGGAGATATTTGTGGGTATAACTATAACAAATACCTCAGAAGTCAAAATTCTTTCAACTTTGCTAATAATAGTATGATCCTCGAACATGACATGTTTCTTGATTTTATTCGTTACTGGTTACTGCATTTTGTAAGTTGAGTACAAAACCCTTCTGACATGAGCATAGGTCTGTCTACCCAACTTGTTTTTACTCTACATTGAAGCTTTCATTACGTCATGCGGATATTCGGTCTCTTTTTTCGGATGGTTCCGAAAGCTTTTTTTTTTTAAATTACTTATGGAATTCTTTGTAGCTACACGAATGAGTTGCATACTCGTATTTTCTTAATAATTTTTTCTGAAAAATTATTAGAGAAAAAAATGTTAGGCCATCACTCTTAGACATACACCGATGATGGTGACAAGCATGCTGAGAGGTGAGAGAGTTATTTTTAATTTTCCTACTTATGCGAACTCAATATCTTTTTGTAACTACGAATTATATTTACGTTAAAATTCCTCTTGTAAGTACTTGTCTTAGCTAAATAATGTATCGAAAATGTAAGCAAATTCGTGTATTTAGGTGCCAAAATAACGAGAACGGGCAATGAAAGAGACGAAATACGCCGAAATAAATAAATAAAATATTTTTGTCAGTTTTGACAATCTTGAAGGCCAGCTGCATACAAAGGAAATGTATGTTCCAAGCATACAAATCTGTGATAAGAGCTGTGTTATGTTATGAGTGTGAAACACGGACCCTAACCCAAGCATTCGTAAATATATTGAACGCATTTGAGCGACGGGCCGTGAGGTGAATAACCGGGGCAGAGCTAGATGGGGACCAACGGCGTATTCCATACAACCATTAGCTTTATGAAATTTGTGAGAGCTGAAGGTCTCAATGATTCTAAGACTGCGGAAACTGCAAAGAGCTGGACACATAAATCGTTTGGACGAACAACTGATACCCAAAAAGGTATTCGCTGGGAGAACTGAAGGAAGGAGGCCCATGGGGAAATCAAGGAAATACTGGTCCAACTCGATCAGCGAAGACACTTCGTTGCTACTCGAATTTCAAAATTGGAGGACGCTGTCAATGGACCGAGACAGTTGGAGGCGCTATTTGTAGGAAGCGAAGGCCCAAGAGGGGCTATAGTGCTAAGAAGAAGAAGAAGAAACTATCTTAATGGACGTGTCTAAGCTGACTAATACATATGAATAAAGATTTGCTTTCTGACAGAACTGCTAAATTCACTAACTTTCAATTCAAATTAAATTTAGGCAAAATTGCATTCACCTTAATAAATATTCACCTTTTCATCGGAAGTTGTCAGTTTTATGACGAAAATTTTAAACTTTGAATAAATAACAATATAGATACAATCCTGTATTTGGCTTTTCCCTTCAATCATTTTAAATTGTTTCGGCATGCTTCGGTTTTGTAATTATTAAAAAAATCAACGCTACTTTTTTGTCTTTGGCTGACCCAAAATACGAAATCCAGGACAAGCTTACAGTGCTTTCAACTTGACCATATTGGCTAAGGGTAAGTTTGTGTAAATTTTTTAGATACATTAACCGACGAAAAATAATTATAAGAATCAAAACTATTCACTGTTTAAAATTTCAATTTTGGCAACAATTTTAATTTATCAATTGTCAATATTTTATTACTGGCTCTATTTGAACTATACTACAGGTAGTATTGTAGGCAACAAACTTCCCACCTCTACTGGTTTACCTAACACCTAACTAACATATGTCCACAAACCATCGTTTCCACTTCCAATACATCACATGTTTTTTTTTTTTTTTTTTTTGTGGTAGGGAGGTGAAGGCATTTATGCCCGCCGAGTCTGGCAGTGTGGGACTCCCATGGAGGATACCTTTGGACTACCCACTAAACACCTCCCCTGTCAATCTGAGAACCCAGCCTGGAACCGTTTGACACATTACTTCGGGCCAGGTCTCGTTTTGTTACGCCGTGGGGCGCCTTCAAGCTGGGGAGTCCCTTTCCTGGCGGGAGGGGAGGGGGGAAGAGGAATTGCCAGAAGAGCGATCCCCCAGCCCCAGCGCCTCCGGCTGCTGTGAGTCCCTTTTATATTTTAGGACTGCCCGAGCATAATGTGCCACCTGGTTCCATTTGTCAACCGATTCGAGCATCACCGCAACTATATTATCCGGGGTGAGCTCTCCCGTTTCCCTGTAGAGTTCCCTTCGCAGCCTGGCCCATTTTGTACACGCAAAAAATGTGTGACAGGCATTGTCCTCCTCTCCTGGGCAAAACCCACAATCGGGAGACCGTGACTTGCCGATCTTGTGCAGGTAAGACTGAAAACACCCGTGCCCGCTCAAAAGCTGGGTCAGATAGAAGTCAGTCTCACCATGCTTTCGATTTAGCCACGGTCTCACATCCGGGATGAGGCACGCAGTCCACCTTCCCTTCGTGCAATTCCTCCAAGACTGCTGCCAATCGTTGAGCGAGCGTTGTCTCTCCTCGCGGACAACCATCTCCCTCGCATCCTCGTTTCGGCGCAGGTAAATAGCGCGGCGCTCTCTAGCAAGGAGGGCGACAGGTATCATGCCTGCAATCACTCTCACCGCTGAGTCAGAGACTGTTGGATACGAAGATGCAATTCTCAGTGCTCCTCTTCTCTGTACCTGTGCCAATCGTTTTCGGTATACCTCCTTGCTGAGAGCGTCGCCCCATACCTCTGCTCCGTACAGTAGCACTGACCCTACAGCACTCATCAAGAGGCGTCTTCTTGATGGGCTGGGTCCCCCTACGTTGGCCATAAGTCGACTCAGGGCCGATATTCCCGAAGCAGCCTTCTCAGCCGTTGCCCTGATTTGCTCAGAGAAACTCATTTTCGAGTCGATCAGTAGCCCCAGGTACTTCACCGCTGGCTTCGATTCGATCTGTATATCTCCAATACTGATCATCCTTACTCTAGGGATTCTCTTTTTTGTCAAGATGACCACTTCGGTTTTTTCAAGTGCTAGACTGAGCCCGCGAGTAGTCATCCAGTCCCTCACTCGGCGCATTAGCATACCTAGCCTAAGTTGCGCTTGTTCAACGGTGCATCCGGCGACCAGAGCCGCAACATCATCCGCATAGCCAACCAAGCGCGACTCATCTGGCATCTCAAGTCTCAGTAGCCCGTCGTAAGACACGTTCCACAGGTCCGGACCAAGGATAGATCCCTGGGCAACACCCGATGTAATTTCCATCCTTCGTTGGCCCTGTGTCGTGTCAATACATCACATGTTGGCGGCATTGGTGCTACAACCAAACACGGCTATCACCCAACCATCATGCATTCGCTCATAATCGCCAAATACCCACTAAGGGTCACCAGTCACCAGTTCAATATATTGCACATTAGTGCTAGTATCAAGAGTGGTGGCATCGGTGATAGGACCAAGAACGGGTAACGCCAAGCCAGCATACCATACATTAGCCCAAGATTCGGTGATCCAATGTAAAAAGTCTGATGCATTGTCATTCATTACATGTTGAAATGAGATTTATAGTATTTCCAACAAACAGTGAATACGTTGTGGGCTTTAGTTTTTATCGATAGGTGAAGTATATATGATGGGAAATCTGCACCGGTGTTGACTAGTTATGAGGTGTGATCGGCAATAAGAACCCAGCTTGATTTATGATCGATGAAAGATTCCCCAAATGTCAGTATTGAGGCAGTATCTAGATTTTTGACTGCTTAAAAAGGCAGAACTGGATACTTTTTCTAGCATCGGCATCAAAGTGTTGGTGATAATAACAAATGGGAAACTAGTCGGCTTGGCTTTTTGATCATTTTATGCCTTGTTGTCACGTGATGGTGTTTACAAACTATCGCACGGTTGACTACTGTGCGTTTGAATTTCACATATTTACACCCTGTCGTATAGCATATGAATCACTTGATGACGTTTTCGCTTGCACAGAGTGGCGTTGCATTGATGAAACGGACCGAAAATTGCCTTTTCTCAGGGTTTTGTCAGTTTGCTGTACACAATGCTCAAGATTTTCTTCGGCAATCGGTAATACGGTTCATACATTGGGGCGCCGCTCCAGTTACAGAGATTTTTGGGCTCCATCATTCATTACATGCCTGATCTTTCTTTGCTTGGAGCAATCACGTCACCTGGTTGCCTCTTTTTCCCACTCCTACGAGGTGTGCCAATTAAATAGTGAGACTGATTCCATGAAAACCGTATATTTAAAAATTATTCTACAACTCTCCCATTCGCTTCAAAGTAGTCCCCTTGGGCAGCTATATAACGATTCCAGCGCGTTTTCCATGCTTCGTAACATTTCTCGACTCAAAATGGGTTCCTTTGATCACCGATTTTGTTCTAGGGAACAAAAAGAGTCACAGAGTGACATATCGGGCAAACAGGGTGGCTGTTGCAACACAACGATCCCTTTAGAGGCCAAATACTGGGACACGCTAAGGGCGGTGTGGTGTGGTTCTTTGGAACCATCTTTGCGCACAACTTTTTCATCCCAAAATCGTCGGTTAAAATTTTTCTGACTGTTTCGCGGTTCAACCCAAGTTCCGAGGCCAATACTCAAACTGTTAAACGCCCATCTTCACGGATCAGGGCGCGCACACGCTGCGCATTTGCGTCAGTCCGCAGCTTGACTGGTCTCCGCTTTGCGCCTCGTCTTCCACGCTTTCACGCCCCTCCTTAAACTCTTTATGCCATCGAAACACCTGGGCACGACTAAGAGCACTTTTACAATTTACTTTAGTTTTTGGCGTACGTTTTCAAAGTTGTTTCGAAAAATTTTATCGCGACGCGTTGCTCTTAATTTCGTTTCTCCATTTTCGTAACGAGCACCACCAACACACGTTTACTCAACACGACACAGCAGGCGAACTAAAACAGCTAGAGCAACGGTAAATGTATCAATGGAGAGGAGAAGGATGCTTTGGAGGGAGAAGGAAATTTCAAGGTAGCAGGTTTACCGCAAGCGCGGCAATAAAAACAGTCTCATTACATAATTGTTACACCTCGTATACCAGCCGGCGCAACTTTTTGTCTTCAGAGTCTATGAATCCCTTTATCAGGCACTCCTAGGTCGCGTCGTTGCCTTCGTATTATGATGCTCGTATTCACGGCTGATCAAAATCTCTGCTGCTTCCACTCAACAATGATGTCGTCAGGTTTTTGCTATCTTTTGATCAGCTGAATAAAGTGACATTTCTTTCGATCGCTATTTTTTTGACTTGTATCTTGCGGATTAAAAATAGTTTCGCAGTGGAAGTTGCATGTTTTATGTATTGAAACGTCGGGAAGCCAAATTCTAAGTGTTTCGTTAGTGATAGCAATTCGTTTCGAAAACATACATTTCGCGGCACTACATTTTTAAACTTTTTAGCTTATGGCATCAACATGTAGATTAGTGAACACAAGAAAGAAGAAATGTCACTTATTGACAGGAGCAAAATTCCCCAGCTGATTTTAGCCCTTATCGAATACGTCATTGATTTTACGAATCTGGCCATTATATTACAAAGGCGATGGTCGCGTCATATTTTGTTTGCACTTGGGGCTACGTATGGTATCGCAAAAATTGGGAAGTGTTGCATTATCGAGTTTTCCAACGGTGTGATCTTACATTGTCTGATCACGTGTAATACCGGCATTTCTAAATTGTGATTTCATTTACATGAAATGTAAGTTGCAATCACGTCTACTAAATTATGGTGGTCTTATATTGGTTTTGTTTCTTTCTCTTGATGCCATCACGGACGGGAAAATGAGGCTGTTATTCTGTCGATTTCTATTAATTTGCTCCCTTAACTCACGCAGACTCCATTCAAAGTCTCGTGTGTCACTATGTTATTTTACACAGCGATCGAAAACATCCCCGTTTGCACCACCAATCGGAAAAGCAAATTTATCGTAGCTACCTGTATTTTACAGAGTAAATAATAATTTGGTTGGCCACTAATTTGAAAGTCGAACACTGTTAAAGAAAAAATTCCTGTTGTAAAAATAGTTTCGATGTAAGCTATTTCAAACATTTTCCTGAAAATATATTCAACACTGCTGTTGCAACTAAAATATCGAATTTCGCTCGATTTCTGAGCTTTATGGTGGCATCATTTTGAATCTATAAGTTCGATTTTGACTTATTTTTAAGAAATCCCTCTCATAGTACCTTCAACATTTTGCTGAATTTCGCTTGATTCTTGTTGAAAACAGCGGCTGAAAAGTATTAAATTTTTCACTTTATTATTTATCATCCGGTATTCATAGTTTTTTGTAAAATAAACGAGCTTATTGCAATAATTGATCATTTTAAGCTTCTTCAAAATCCGTTAAAAATATAGCCGCTGAAGGGCCACAAAAATGGGAAAAACAGTGTATATCGACCGCCACCACTTCGAAACTTGCTCATGGATGATAACGCAAATAACAAGATCATTAGGAATGGTCACAATCTATTTTAGTTTGTAGTTTCCAACAGATTGAGAACTGTAACATTTAGAAGCCTTTGAGTTTTCGAAATTTGACTAGCCATAATTTTGAAATTCGAAATCCGACCTGAAAATTTTTGGATCACTCCCATTGTTTAATTTTTCCATCTATTGTCGTGGGCTCCCGGGATGGCCTTAGTTGAGAACTCGCTGAAAATCAATTTCCCCCCTTAAAAACAGAATAGTGTAATTAAATAGTGTGAACTATTTTAGTATTGCTATTTATGCGATAATTTAGTCGCATGATGACCCTTTCTAATATCACTGATCGTTATAGACTCTTCGATCTTTCTTATTTCTTATTTTCTTTTTGACTTTGGTTCTATGAAAAAAAAACGAAATATTTCTTCGTTGTGGTGTACTCGTATGATTACAAGATGAACATTTAACGTACAAATTGTTAGTTGTGTTTTCTCGTTTAAAAAAAGAAATATTAAAATGCTTTGCTGACATAAAACTCACGTCTTTACTTTCCAGCGAAAACCCGTTCCCTTTCAGCAGAATAATGTCTGCGAAAAGTTAGTATGCCAACGAGAGGCTAGGTTTCTAGTAATCTGCAAATGGTCGGCTTCGCGTTGCATTCGGCACGCGTGACCATATATTGAGTGGGCGTTTTTTCTTAGAGTAGATTTTTTCGGTTTGAATTCAAGGAGGTTATTTTTCAGCGGCTGTCTCTGTTCCTTTTCCTCGGAATGAAGTCACGGAATTTCAAGTAGGGTCGTTGTAAGTTGTTCGACGCGTTTTAAATCGGGAATTTAAACCGGTGGAGTGAGTTTTATAATTCGGACTTAGTCTACTCGCGTAAGACCTGCAACCGGAACTCCTCTTCGGACTAACTAGCTAGCCAGCAGCCACCTCGGAATAGACCAAGAGTGTCTGGACTTCTCGACCTGGAGGGTTCCAAGACTTCATGTCTAGAACCGATGAGAGGTCGGTTTAATTTCCTTCTCTCGCGAACGTTCGAACGAGACGTGTAAAATCATTACAAGGTTTGGGGCACAGCTGCAATAAAAAATATTTGCTCGTTTTTCGATTTTTGACTAGCCGCCATTTTGTTTCAAACGGTTCAACTTCAAAGTTTTTATTGTGGGCATTGTGATATAGCTATAATTTAGTCACGGAATTTCCCCTAAAATGGCCTCCATTTTGTTTCCGCTGGGCTGATTAAGCTCCACCGTGTTTAAAAATTTCATTACATCCCATATCTATACATATAAATATATATAAATATATATATTTATATATATATATATATATATATATATATTTATATAGGTATATATATATATATATATATATATATATATATATATATATATATATATAGTAGACACATATGGTATATATATATATATATTTATATGTACATATATATCTATATATATATATATATATATATATATATATATATAGATATAGATATGTATATATATATATTGTATATATAGTATATATATATTGTATATATAGTATATATATATATATACATATATATATATATATATATATATATATATATATATATATATATATATATATATATAGATATATATATATATATATATATATATGTGTGTGTATATATATCTATATATATATATATATATATATATATATATATATATATATATATATATATATATATATTTATAGTATATATATGTATGTATATATATAGTATATATATATGTATATATATATATATATATATATATATATATATATATATATATATATATTATAGTATATATATGTATGTATATATATAGTATATATATATGTATATATATATATATATATATATATAGATATATATATATATATTGTTTCATGTACAATTAATTACATGTACAAATAATTCTGCGAGCTACTGTCGCAATTGTTTTCAGAGTCATTAAGAACGTCAACAAATGAATTTACTCGAACCCACGAGAACCCAACAAGCATTATCAACATCTGAAAGTGAGTCACTGCCCATTCATGCTGGAATGTTCCCGCTTATTCACCAATGTACAAAGGCCATACTGTTTGCACCCTTGCGTGACGCAATTGAATCGGAAGGCGCGTATCTGGATTCGGGTGAGCCCTCAGATGCAGAAAAAGGCGCAGAAGATGGTGAAGCAGAAACATCAAAACCAAAGGAACCAGAAAATGCGCTGATGCAAATGTTGATGCTGATGCAGCAAGAGCTGCGACAACAGTCATCTAATTTAACTGCGAAGCTCAATGAACAGTCGTCGAATTTAACTGCGAAGCTCAATGAACAAGCAATCGAAATCAAGGCAGACATCACACAGAAGCTGGAGAAACAGTCAACCGAAATAAAAGCGGAGCTCGGTCATCTGAACAAACAAAATAAAGGCGTCGAGGAAAAGGTTTACCAGGTCGAGGAAAAGGTCAGCCAGGTCGAGGGAAAGGTCAGCCAGGTCGAAGAGAGAATGAACCACGAGATGGAAAAAGTGAAAAAAGAATTGGAAGCAGCGAAGGCAGTAGTAACCACTTCACCAGCCCCGCTTATAACCGCAGCGCAAAGCTCATCCAGAAATGTGCAAGCACCAATATTCGATGGACAAACGGTGTGGAGTATTTACAAGACCCAGTTTGAAGCTGCCGCAAGGGCAAATCACTGGAATGAACAGGACCGAGCAACTGCGCTGATTCTTGCTCTAAGAGGCCCAGCTGCCGAGCTTTTTCAGACGATCCCCGTTGAATCGCAATCAAACTCGAATGCTTTAATGAATGCGCTCGACATGCGTTATGGAGACAATTAAGCAGACTTATCGGTCACAGCTATGGCATCGGGTGCAGAAGTCTGGTGAAACCCTACAGCAGCTAGCCCAAGACATTGAGCGACTGGCACTTTTGGCTTACCCAGCCTACGACCCAGAACATCGAGATGATGCAGCGACAGAAGCATTCATCAGCGCACTAAAGGACCCGGAATCGCAACAAGCCGTGCGTTTAGCTCAAAAGCAAACGGTTAAGGACGCATTAGCTTACAGTCTGAACTTTGAGGCAGCGAAAAATGTGACTCGCACCACTGCCTGGGTTCGTGAGGTAGTGACAGACGAGTGCATGTGTGAACGCGTGGAAATTGAGCGAGACCCGCATGTAAATGGTGCGCCTAGATTCTGGAATTGCGGAGAGAAGGGGCACCTGCAAAGAGACTGCGAGAAGCGAAGAAAACCGAGCTAGTGTCCAGGGTGTGCAGCTAGGAGGAGATCCAGACCGAGTCAGGAGCCCAGAATGGAAGCCCTTCAAACAGAGGGGTCGGGAAACATGTAAGAGCCAACTTCGTGGGATAGAGGTTGGCTAGGAGGATCGACGTCCTCAGCACCACCACCACCGTGTCAAGACTACATCGTGGAGAAGCGGACTTATGCCTTCCGGGTCAAATTGACGGAGAACACTGCACCATAACAGTCGACACTGGTGCAACCCGATCGATTATCCGACCAGACCTAGTTAGACAGCAACAACTTCACAAGGGCAGAATTTCCTCACTACGGACAGCTACGGGAGAAACTGCACCTGTCAATGGAGAGGTCAACCTCCAGATACAGTTGGGAGACCTTGTGTTCCGACATAATTTTCTGGTCGCGAACATTATGGATGACTGCATTCTCGGAATGGATTTTCTGCGACCATATGCAATCACGTTGGATTTGGGCACACGTGTATTGAAATGGCAGAGGATCCCAGCGTCCGAATCCCCAAGATGAATGTAGTGGTATGTACTGACACTGATGTACCGAATTCTTCCGAAAGCATAGTACGGGCCAAGCTTGATGGTGATTCTGGAGACCACCGATCTTATCTGATAGAGCCAATGAAGACATCCGCATTGCGCAGTTTGATTGTAGGACGAAACCTTGTAAGATCTTTAAGGAACGGATATGTGCTGGTTAGAGACCTTTACACCGCAGAATCAACCACGAGCATCAAAGCGGGAGAAGTCATCGGCAGCTGCCAGCCTGTTTCCACCATCACCTCTTTGGAAGCTACTCACGACCATCATTGGAAAAGGAGGCAAGACACAGACAAAGTCCGGTAATCCAGGTCTGCAATATTGACGCAAGTCAAATTGCCAGTGCAGCTATTCAAACGAGCCTCTGATCTGGTCACCAAGTACAGTGACATCTTCTCAACAAGCCCGGATGACCAAGGCCGAACGAGTTTGGTAACTCACGTCATAGATACACAGGGAGCCAAGCCGATTCGACAAGCACCAAGACGTCTCCCTATAGCCAAACAAGGAGAAGTGAGCGCGCTGATCTTGGACATGGAAAAACAAGGCATTATTGAACCTTCTGTAAGTCCATGGGCCGCGCCTGTAGTTCTAGTGAAGAAAAAAGACGGTAGCACTCGCTTTTGTGTCGACTATAGGCAGCTTAACGACGTCACTAAGAAAGATAGTTACCCACTCCCACGCATCGATGACATCATGGACACTTTAGCGGACGCAAAATGGTTTTCTACACTCGATCTCAAGAGTGGCTACTGGCAGGTAGAAATTGACAAGAAGGACCGAGAGAAGACCGCATTTTCAGTTGGGACCGGATTGTGGCAATTTGTGGTGATGCCATTTGGGCTTTGCAATGCTCCAGCCACTTTTGAACGCTTGATGGAATACGTGCTACGTGGCTTAACCTGGAAAACCTGCTTGGTGTACCTAGATGACATCATCGTCATCGGGAGAACGTTCGAAGAGCATGTGCGGAACTTAGAAGAGGTTTTCTCCCGACTGCAATTGGCAAATTTGACACTTAGTCCCGACAAGTGTACCCTTTTCGCAGCTGAAGTAAAATACCTGGGACACGTCGTATCAGCAGAAGGGGTCAAAACAGAGCCTGAGAAAATTGGAGCCGTGAAAAGCTGGCCAACACCAAACAACAAGCGCCAACTACGAAGTTTCCTGGGTCTGGCAACCTACTATCGAAGATTCCTCAAAGACTTTGTCAAAATAGCAAAGTGTCTCCATCAGCTAACCGAGAAAAATCGTCCGTATGTCTGGAATGAACAATGCCAGCATCCTTTGAGACCCTGAAGGAAAAGCTGTGTGAATCACCCGTACTGGCGTATCCGAAACTCGGAAAAATGTAAGTAGGTGACACCGTTGCAAGCAACGGCGGTATTGGAGCTGTACTCTCCCAGTAGATCAATGGCGAGGAAAGAGTCCTCTCGTATTACAGTCGAGTTCTTTCAAAAAGTGAGAGGAACTACTGTGTGACCAGGAAGGAGCTATTGGCTATAATAGAGGCCACCAAGCAGTTCCACAAGTACCTATATGGCCAGAAATTTGTTCTTCGAACGGACCATGCATCGATGAGATGGCAGCTCAACTTCAAAAACCCCGAGGGACAAGTTGCAAGATGGATCGAAAGATTGCAGTCATACGACTACGAAATTGTTCATCGAAAGGGCGGAGCTCATGGAAATGCTGACGCCCTATCTCGTCGCCCATGTCCAGCTAACTGCAAGCATTGCCGACGGATTGAGGGAAAGGAACCGCCCGTTGATCTGCGACTGATAACGGCCGAATTCGATGAAGGTTGGTCATCGAAGGAGATTCGAAATGCCCAGCTAGCCGATGAAGACATCGGACCATTGCTCGTATGGAAGGAGACAACTGGACGACCTGAGTTGAAGGACGTTTCAACGCATGGCGCGACCCTGAAAAGCTATTGGGCACAATGGAACTCCCTTCAGGTGGAGGGTGGCGTACTCAAGCGGAAATGGGAAACGGTGGATGGCAGCTCATATAGGATGCAAACTATACTACCCAAAAGCCGAATCCACGATGTGGTTAAGGAAATGCATGAAGGATCTTCGGGAGGCCACCTTGGTGTTAACAAGACCTTAGCGAGATTGCGGGAAAGGTTCTACTGGCTCCACGCTCAAGAAGACGTAGAGGACTGGTGTCGGAGATGCACAGTTTGCGCTTCCGTCAAAGGTCCAAAGCGACGACTGAGAGGACAAATGCAAACCTATAACGTGCGGGTACTATTCGAAAGGATTGCTGTTGACATCGCAGGACCCTTTCCTGAATCTGAATGGGGAAGTCGATACACACAGGTTGTCGCCGATTATTTCAGCAAGTGGCCCAAGGTCTATCCCATTCCCAACCAGGAAGCAACTACTGTAGCCGAACAGCTAGTGTTAAATTGGGTCAGTAGGTACGGCGTACCTGGCGAACTACATTCGGATCAAGGCCGAAACTTTGAGTCACTAGTTTTTGGCGAAATGTGCGAGCTGCTCGGAATACGGAAAACGAGGACAACACCGCTGCATCCCCAATCCGATGGAATGGTCGAACGTTTCAATGGCACGCTCAATAAACACCTGGCCAAAATGGTTGACGAGAACCAAAGAGACTGGGACCGACATATCCCACTATTTTTAATGGCGTATAGAGCTGCTGAACATGCATCGACGGGCCAAGCCCCAGCCAAAGTCATTTTTGGAAAGACTATTCGTTTGCCTGCCGATATAAAGTTCGGAACACCCCCTGAGAAACCCCAAACGGTCTCGGAGTACGCAAGTGATCTAAGACAACGGTTGAACCAGATACAGCGGACAGTGCGAAAACACCTCGAATCGGCTACTGACCGCATAAAGACCAGGTATGATCTAAAGGCAAATTCTACTGGCTTCTAGCAAGATGACTTGGTATGGCTTTATAACCCGCAACGGCGCAAGGGTAGGTCTCCAAAGTTGCAGCATAATTGGGAGGGACCATACCGAGTTACAAAGCGAATCAACGACGTCGTATACCGAATACAGGAACATCGTAAGCCGAGAGCTAAAATGAAAATCGTGCATCTGGACCGTCTTGCCCCATATTACACCCAGGGAGAATTGACTACAAATAGCGACACATCTTTTCGGGGCGAAAAGAACTGAGGTAGGGGCAGTGTTACATGTACAAATAATTACATGTACAAATAATTCTGCGAGCTACTGTCGCAATTGTTTTCAGAGTCATTAAGAACGTCAACAAATGAATTTACTCGAACCCACGAGAACCCAACAAGCATTATCAACATCTGAAAGTGAGTCACTGCCCATTCATGCTGGAATGTTCCCGCTTATTCACTATTGTACGAGAACTGAGTTGAATGATTTGAGACCCTATATAAAGGCGAGCTGAATGAATGGTGGCATTCATTCGACCGCGATAAAAACTTGCGATAGTGTGTGGAAAGCGAATTGAAAAGCGATCAAGTAATAGTGAGGTGATTTTGAGAAGACAATTGCGATAAGAAATTTATGGACAAGTGTTAGAATTTTAGTAGTGAAAATTAAAATTAGTGAAAGTGTTAAATTGATCATTGTGCACTTTTTTAATTAAATAAACTCTTTCAACTTAAATTAAAAGACATTGCGTTTTCACTTTCCTGGAACATTAAAATTATTACTGGCCGCGAACTGAAAACACGCGACAATATATATATATATATATATATATATATATATATATATATATATATATATATATATATATAGATATATATATATATATATATATATATATATATATATATATATATATAGATATATATATATATATATATATATATATATATATATATATATATATATATATATATATATATATATATATTGTTACCTGAGCAAATAATTCTGCGAGCTACTGTCGCAATTGTTTTCACAACCATTAAGAACCTCATGATCAACAAAATGAATGTACTCGAAACCACAAGAACCCTCCAAGCATGATCAACATCTGAAAGTGACTTCACTGCTCCATTCATTTAACTGCTCGAATATTCCAGGTAGTTCGCCCATGTACGAGAAATGGATTGAATGACTAGAGACCCTATATAAAGGCGAGCTGGATGAATGGGGGGATTCATTACAACTGCGATATAGTAAAACTGCGATAGTGTGGATTGCGAATAAAGAGCGTTATTGATTGTGAAGTCATAGACAGTTGATGTAAAAATTGATAGACAAGTTGTGAAATAGTTAAATTAATAATTGTACATTTTAAGTAAATAAACTCTTTTAACTTAATTTAAAAGACAGGTTGTTTTCACTTCCCCGGAACATTAAAATTATCGGCCGTGAACCATACACGCGACAGTGGTGTCAAGAAGTGAGAAAAAAACTTTGAAATTGAAAATTTGAACATTTTTGCAGCTTAAAATATTGAAATTTAATGCGGATACTAGTGAAAAAATAGACGAAATAATGAAAATGCCACGAAGCTTACATCTACAAATTAATGAATTGACCATGTTGGAGCTCAAGGAGGAGTTGGAAC
Organism: Odontomyia ornata; assembly: GCA_963969285.1. Taxonomy (NCBI): domain Eukaryota; kingdom Metazoa; phylum Arthropoda; class Insecta; order Diptera; family Stratiomyidae; genus Odontomyia; species Odontomyia ornata. The sequence continues at coordinate 185,805,547 of OZ017738.1, forward strand.
AGTGAAATCTGGCCGGACAAGGTACAAAGGCCATACTGATTGCACGCTTGCGTGACGTGATCGAGTCGGAAATCGTGAATCTGGATTCGGGTGAGCCCTCAGATGCGGAAAAAGGCGCAGAAGGTGGAGAAGTAGAAACACCAAAATTGAAGGAGCGAGAAAATGCGCTGATGCAAATGTTGATGCTGATGCAGCAAGACCAGTGACAACAGTCATCTAGTTTAGCTGCGAAGCTAAATGAACTATCAGCGAAGCTAAATGAAGAATCAGCGAAGCTGGACCAACAAGCGATCGAAATCAAGGCAGACATCACACAGAAGCTGGAAAAACAGTCAACCGAAATAAAAGCGGAGCTCAGTAGTCTGAACCAGCAAATTAAGGACGTCGAGGGGAAAGGTTGACCAGGTCCAGGAAAAGGTTTACCAGGTCGAAGAAAAGGTCAGCCAGGTCGAGGGGAGAATAAACCTCGGGATGGAAAACATGAAAAAGGAATTGGAAGCAGTGAAGGCAGTAGTAACCACTTCACCAGCCCCGCTTATAACCGTAGCGCAAAGCTCATCCAGAAATGTGCAAGCACCAATATTGGACGGGCAAATGGTCTAGGGCATTTGCAAAACCCAGTTTGAAGCCGCCGCTAGGGAAAATTACTGGAATGAACAGGAACGAGCAAATGCATCAACTCTTGCTCTAAGAGGCCCAACTGCCGAGCTTTTGCACACGATCCCCGTTCAGTTTCACTCAAACCTGGCTGCTATAATGAATGCGCTCGACATGCGTTATGGAGACAATTAAGCAGACTTATCGGTCACAGTTACGGTATCGGATGCAGAAGTCTGGCAAAACCTTACAGCGGCTAGCCCAAGACATTAAGCGACTGGCACTTTTGGCTTACCCATCTTAAGATTCAGAACATCGAGATGACGCAGCATCAGAAGCAATTATTGGCGCATTAAGGGACCCGGAATCGCAACAAGCCATGCGTTTAGCTCAAAAGCAAACGGTCAAGGATGCATTGGCTTATAGATTAAACTTTGAGGCAGCGAAAAATATAACTCGTACCATTGCCTGGGTTCGCGAGGTATTGGCAGACGAGTGCAGGTGTGAGCGCGTGGAAATTGAGTGAGAGGCGCAGGTAAATAGTGCGCCTAGATTCTGGAATTGCGGAGAGAAGGGGCACTTGCAAAGAGACTGCAAGAAGCAAAGAAAACCGAGCTATTGTGCAAGGTGTGCCGCTGGGAGAAAATCTAGACCGAGTCAGGAGCCCAGAATGGAAGCCCTTCAAACTGAGGGGTCGGGAAACATGTAAGAGCCAACGTCGTGAAGCAGAGGTTGGCTAGGTGGATCGACGTCCCCAGCACCCTCATCACCGTGTCAAGACTACATCGTGGAGAAGCGGACTTATGCCTTCCCGGTCAAGTTGACGGAGAACATTGCACCATAACAATCGACACTGGTGCAACACGATCGATCATCCGACCAGACCATGTGAGGCAACAATCACTTCACAAGGGCAGGATTTTCTCACTAAGGACAGCTACGAGAGAAACTGCACCTGTCAATGGAGAGGTCAATCTCCAGATACAGTTGGGAGACCTTGCGTTCCGACATAATTTTCTGGTGGCGAACATTATGGATGACTGCATTCTCGGAATGGATTTTCTGCGACCACATAAAATCACGTTGGATTTGGGCACACGTGTATTGAAATGGGAGAATGTCGAAGTGTTGATAGAGGATCCCAGCGTCCAAATTCCCAAGATGAATGTGGTAGTATGTACCGACACTGATGTACCAGATTCTTCCGAGAGCATTGTATGGGCCAAGCTTGATGGTGATTCTGGAGACCACCGATCTTATCTGATAGAGCCAACGAAAATGTCCGGATTGCGCATTTTGATTCTAGGACGAAGCCTTGTAAGGTCTATAAGGAACGTATACGTGCCAGTTAGAGTCCTTAACACCGCAGAATCAACCACGAGCATCAAAGCGGGAGAAGCCATCGGCAGCTAAAAAGAACGGTAGCACTCGTTTTTGTGTCGACGATAGCCAGCTTAACGACGTCACTAAGAAAGATAGTTACCCGCTCCCACGCATTGATGACATCATGGACACTTCTGCTGACGCAAAATGGTTTTCTCCACTAAATCTCAAGAGTGGCTACTGGCAGGTAGAAATCGACAAGAAGGACCGAGAGAAGACCGCATTTTCAGTTGGGACCGGATTGTGGCAATTTGCGGTGATGCCATTTGGGCTTTGAAATGCTCCAGCCACTTCGAACACCTGATGGAATACGTGCTACGTGGCTTAACCTGGAAAACCTGCTTGGTGTATCTAGATGACATCATTGTTATCGGGAGAACGTTCCAAGAGCATGTGCGGAACTTAGAAGAGGTTTTCTTCCGATTGCGACTGTCGAATTCCCGACAAGTGTACCCTTTTCGCAGCTGAAGTAAAATACCTGGGACACGTCGTATCAGCACAAGGGGTCAAAACAGAGCCTGAGAAAATTGAAGCCGTGAAAAGCCGGCCAACACCAAACAACAAGCGCCAACTACGTAGTTTTCTGGGTCTGGCAACCTACTATCGAAGATTCGTCAAAGACTTTGCCAAAATAGCAAAGTGTCTCCATCAGCTAACCGAGAAAAATCGTCCGTATGTCTGGAATGAACAATGCCAGGTAGCCTTTGAGGCCTTGAAGGAGAAGCTGTGTGAATCACCCTTGCTGGTACATCCGAAACCCGGAAAAATGTTTGTAGTTGACACCGATGCGAGCAATTGCGGTATTGGAGCTGTACTCTCCCAGCAGATCGATGGCGAAGAAAGAATCCTCTCGTATTACAGTCGAGTTCTCTCAAAAAGTGAGAGGAACTACTGTAGACCAGGAAGGAGCTATTGGCTATAATAAAGGACACCAAGAAGTTCCACAAGTACCTATATGGCCAGAAATTTGTTCTTCGAACGGACCATGCATCGCTGAGATGGCAGCTCAACTTCGAAAACCCCGAGGGACAAGTTGCAAGATGGATCGAAAGATTCCAGTCATACGACTACAAAATTGTTCATCGGAAGGGCGGAGTTCATGGAAATGCTGACGCCGTATCTCGTCGTCCATGTCCAGCTGCTAACTGCAAGCATTGCCGACGGATTGAGGAAAAGGAACCGGCCATTGATCTGCGATTGATAACGGCCGAATTCGATGAAGGTTGGTCAAGAGATTCGAAATGCCCAGCTAGCCGATGAAGACATCGGACCATTGCTCGTATGGAAGGAGACAAATGAGTGACCTGAAAGGAAAGACATTTCAATGCATGGCGCAACCCTGAAAAGCTATTGACCACAATGGAACTCCCTTCAGGTGGAGGGTGGCGTACTCAAGCGGAAATGGGAAACGGTGGATGGCAGCTCCTACAGGATGCAAGCTTTACTTCGCAAAAGCTGAATCTACGATGTGGTTAAGGAGATGCACGAAGAATCCTCGGGAGGCCACCTTGGTGTTAACAAGACCATAGCGAAATTGCGGGAACGGTTTCACTGGCTCCACGCTTGAGAAGACGTAGAGGACTGGTGCCGTAGACGCATGATTTGCGCTTCCGTCAAAGGTCCAAAGCGACGACTGAGAGGACAAATGCAAACCTATAACGTGGGCGATTATTTCAGCAAGTGGCCCGAGGTCTATCCCATTCCCAACCAGGAAGCAACTACCATAGCCAAACAGCTAGTATTAAATTGGGTCAGGAGGTATGGCGTACCTTGCGAACTACATTCAGATCAAGGCCGAAACTTTGAGTCACTAGTTTTTGGCGAAATGTGCGAGCTGCTGGGAATACGGAAAACGAGGACAACACCGCTGCATCCCCAATCCGATGGAATGGTCGAACGTTTCAACGGCACGCTTAATAAACATCTGGCCGAGATAGTTGACGAGAACCAAAAGGACTGGGACCGACATATCCCACTATTTTTGATGGCGTACAGAGCTGCCGAACATGCATCGATGGGCCAAGCCCCAGCCAAAGTCATATTTGGAAAGACTATTCGTCTGCCAGCTGATATAAAGTTCGGAACACCCCCGAGCAACCCCAAACGATCTCGGAGTACGCAAGTGAGCTAAGGCAACGGTTGAACCATATACATTGGACAGTGCGAAAACACCTCGAATTGGTTACTGACCGCATGAAGACCAGGTATGATCTGAAGGCAAATTTTACTGGCTTCCAGCGAGATGACTTGGTGTGGCTATATAACCCACATCGACGAAAGGGTAGGTCTCCAAAGTTGCAGCACAATTGGGAGGGACCATGCCGAGTTACAAAGCAAATCAACGACGTCGTATACCGCATACAGGGACACCGTAAGCCAAGAGCTAAAATGAAAATCGTGCACTTGGACCATCTTGCCCCATATTACATCCAGGGAAAATTGAATACAACACACACATCTTTTCGGGGCGAAAAGATCTGAGGTGGGGGCAGTGTTACATGTGCAAATAATTCTGCGAGCTACTGTCCCAATTGTTTTCACAATCATTAAGAACCTCATGATTAACAAAATAAACGTACTCGAAACCACAAGAACCCTCCAAGCATGATCAACATCTGAAAGTGACTTCACTGCTCCATTCATTAAGCTGCTCGAATATTCCAGGTAGTTCGCCAATGTGCGAGTACGAGAAATGAATTGAATGACTAGAGACCCTATATAAAGGCGAGCTGAATGAATAGGGGGATTCATTACAACCGCGATATAGTAAAACTGCGATAGGGTGAATTGCGAATAAGAACGATGTTGGTTGCAAAGTGATAGACAGTTGAAGTAAAAATTGATAGACAAGTTGTGAAATAGTTAAATTAATAATTGTGCATTTTAAGTATTTAAACTCTTTTAACTTAATTTAAAAGACAGTGCGTTTTCACTTTCCCGGAACATTAAAATTATTGGCCGCGAGCCATACACGCGACAATGCATATATATATATATATATATATATATATATATATATATATATATATATATATATATATATATATATATATATATATGGGAGGTGTAAACATGATGGAGACAAACGCTGAAGATGGCGCGCAAATATGTTTTGAAGGTTGTGGCTTCAGTATGTGATAGCTGGGTCCCTTACAAACAGTGTGGCATAGTTTTTGTGCATGTTTCACGCAGTGCTACGACCGTGAGTGAACGTCAAGTGCCGACTGCCGTTGTGCAACGTATTATCACTCATTTTATTAGTGAGGGAAGGTGTTTGCGAAATCAGTTCGGTAGTCAGTGCCTAAGTAGGGCTGCTGTGTTTAAATAGGCCAAAGCGTTCGAGAATAGACACGAAACTGTCGAGAATGAGCCGCATGATCGTCGACCGCGAACCCATCACACCAGACAACGTTTGCCACGTAGAATAACTCATTTTGAAGGACTGTGGGATGAATTTTCGAGACATTTCGGCTGAACTCAGCATCAGTATTGCCAGTGTAGAGTCTATTATCCACGAACACTTTCAATATCTCAAAATAACAGCCCGATGGGTTGCTAAGCCAGCACGAAGTGCAATTCTTCTCCTGGATAACGCGCACCCTCATATCGTGCGTCTCACACCCGACACAATATCGGAATTTGGGTTGGAGGTAGTGGAACACCCCCTAAAGTCCAGATTAATCACCCTGCGACTACCACATGCTTGGATAACTGAAAGAAGCCCTCGAAGGTCAAAGATTCAACACCGACGAGGAGGTAGAAGAGTTCGTGCGCACATAGCTGTCCAAGTTACCCAAGCAGTTCCTATCCGGTTCGAATGAATGAATGATCCCCCCATTCATTCAGCTCGCCTTTATATAGGGTCTCTACCTATTCACCCATTTCTCGTACATTGGCGAATGTTTTACCGAGAGGTACCTGGTAGATTCGAGCAAATTAATGAATGGAGTGACGTCACTTGCAGATGTTGACCATGCTTGTTGGGTTCTCGTGGGTTCGAGTAAATTCATTTGTTGACGTTCTTAATGATTGTGAAAACAATTGCGACAGTAGCTCGCAGAATTATTTGTACATGTAATTATTTGTACATGTAACATATATATATATATATATATATATATATATATATATATATATATATATATATATATTATATGTATATATATATATAGATATGTATATATATATATATATATATATATTATACATATATATATATATATATATATATATATATATATATATATATGTATATACATACATATCTATATATATATATATATATATATATATATATTTATATATATATATATATATATATATATATATATATATATATATATATATCTATCTATAGGGTGCATCAGCTAAATCCAGAAAGAACACGCGGTTTAGAGTAATATTCATTTATTACTTATAAATTAACATTTACTACAAAAGTTATTATATTTTAATTCTAGATATTCTCCTTAAATTTATAACTCAATGTCACCCCCGCTTACTTCAATCAGCGCTTAAATTTTCCACCCAAATTGCGAGCACACCTTCTTCAAATGCTCTCGTTGTAAATTTATGAATGCTGCTTCAAAAGCGGCCTATAGAAATGCCACATTAGGATGTCTGGACTTATTAGTAACCTGCTCAATTACGCTCCATACGTAATATTCCAGAGGGGTTGAAGCTGGGCTATTGGGAGGCCAGAACCGCATGCGACCCGCAGTTTCATTCTTCAGTGAACACCGAAGCAAGTGGCAGCAGGCAATGCTTTTTTGTTTTAGCAGCCTCAGACAGCATCTATTGCACCTTTGTTACATAGAGCGCGTACCTCAGGTCCTCTTTGACGCATGGAAGCCTCACTTACACCCTAGATGGCCACAATTTTTCTGAGCGTGCTCTCAGGGTCCTCCGAAATAAGGTCTTGGGGCCTTCAACCAACTTCCGCTGTCCTTGCGGTCTTCTCCTTGCCATGAGTTTTCCTTACTGAACTAGAAAAACCTTCCTCACAATTTTCCGCGCCCGTATACTCCTAAGCAATATCGTAAACTGTAAATTTCGGATGCCCAAAAAACCTTATAATTTCTGTGGGCGACCATTCAGCGCGAAGACTTTCCATAACCGTCGAACAACGTCTACTCATTTGAAATAACAACAAATGACTGCTTTCGTTGAGATCTACTACCGCGATAAATTAATGTAAAGTTTGTCGGACGCACCCTATATATATACGAGTATATATATATATATATATATATATATATATATATATATATATATATATATATATATATATATATATATATATTGGTAAGTTTGAAAAGCATTGAGCCTTTTTTGCCATTTTTTGATTGAATATTTCTTTAATTTGAAATAAATTTTATTTAAGTACATATTGTCCACTATTATCCATGACCTTTTGCCATTTTTCGGGTAGAGCCATTATTCCATCTGTGTAGAACTTCCGTGATTTATCGGCGAAAAACTTGGCAAAGTGATTTTCAAATCACTTTTTGAAGTGAATTTCTTTTCGTCAAAGAAGTTTTGCAGGAACCAAAACAAATTGTAGTCTGATGGTGCAAGGCCTGGACTATACGGTGGATGCATCAAAACTTCCTAGTTAATTGCTGACGATACAGAGCCGACTTGAGGTTTTGGCCAGGCTTTATGACCTCATGATAAACAATTCCCTTCCAATCCCACCAGACACGCAGCATAACCTTATTTACTGTGTAATAAATTAGCCCTACGCCACTGGCGCCTATCAGCAGGACAACGTTTCCTACGCTATTGACGTCGATGGTTCGGGAGCGACCTTTTAATCACTCGCTGCGTTGAATCGTGATTTGACAGGTGCCAAACGGAAGAAGCGATGACGTCTGGTTCGTGCGGGAGAAGATTTCACGTGGTCAGACCTCAGAGTGTGGACATCGGTCGGGCAAAATTAAATAAGAAACAAGTTGGGTAAACAGACCTACGCTCATGTCAGAAGGGTTTTGTATTCAATTTACAAAATGCAGTCACCAGATCGAATCAAATCAAGATACATGTCAAAGACGATTTTATTGGAGAAAATATGAAATACGAAGATCATACTATTATTAACAAAACTGAACGAATTTCGACTTCTGAGGTTTTTGTTATTGTTATACTCATAAATATCTCCCTTGATAATTATTTCAGATGTCCATTCGTGAGGGAGGAAACACATTTTTCATGTAGCTCCCCCCTGTGCCCCAACTGAAGCAAAAATTGACGGTTTAAGAACTGTTTCGAAAAGATCCCATGAAAACTTTTATTTCATACTCATATCGGCTACGTTTGATGAATTTTTTTTCAGGGGCTATTCTCTTATACTGTTATCATCGATTCATGGCCATTTTTTTCGGATCCTAGAATGGTTACAAACCCCTTTTGCTAGGAGCTCTCTCCCGCCTCCTTGACTTGTTTCACTTATGAGCATTAATTGTAGGTACTCATCTTCAGTCATTCATTAAATTGAATCAATGTTCAAAGCATGCACCTTAAACGTTGAAGTAGGGAAAAAATAACTCAAAATTATCCAATCTTCGCATTTAAAACAGCCACTATTTTGTTTTACGATTACTGATACCACTAGCTGAACCGATTCTCAAAAATATTCATGACACCTATCATTCCTGAAATTTTCATGCAAATCCTAGCAAAACTGTAGTGTCCGAGTCGGTAAAAAGCGCATGTTGTTCCATAGCCATATGTTGCCATAGTAATAAATGCAGCGCATATTGTTCCATAGTAATACAGGAAAATCAAACCACTATAACTTCGCTAAATCTTTATGAAACTTGCAGGGTTGATTAATCTTATAAATAGACATCTGTGTACTGAATTTCATTGAATTTAAGGGTACAGTCAAGATTTTATTCAAGAAAACATAAAATCGATAAATCATACTATTACTAACAAAGTTGAGTGAATCGCGACTTCTCACATATTTGTTGTTGTTGTACTCACCAAGGCCTACATTCCTGATTTTTTTAAAGATTTTTCGGATCACAGGTGTCCAATCGCGAGGGGGGGGGACACAAATTTTTCGTGTATTTCCCCTCCCTGTGCGCCCATCGAAGCGAACTTTGCCAAATTAAGACCTGTTTTGAAAAGTTCTCATCAAGACCTTTCATTTGATACCCATATCGGCTACTTTCAATGAAATTTTTTTTTCGGGGGGTCACTCCCCTATACGGGGAGACCCCCCTTAAATACCTTATAACATTTTTTTATAGTTGAACTTTGAAGAGAACACCACTTTACACCCACATACTAAATTTGATGTTTCTAGCTTGAGTAGTTTCCGAGAAAAACTGCTGTGACACACGGACGGACGGACGGACAGACAGGACGCGATTTTAGTAGGGTTTTTTAAAATTATTTTACAAAACCCTAAAAAGGAAAAGCAGTAGCTCCCACCCAAGTGGACAATCGTCCGAATTGCCAAATTTGTTGTGCTGGGTGCAGCGTAAATCTTCCATGTCCCGCCGAGCGTTTGCATCCAAGTGCTTATCGTATTTCGTAGCCGCATTGCTCGCATTCACGTTAAGAAAAATGATTGGTCCTTGTCGCGAGCGAATTGCCGATAACATAAATGTTAAGTATTATCCGCACTGAAGGCTGGTTGACAGTGCTACGGAGTGTATAAAATAAGGGCACGTTGCCATTGAACTCGTGAAGAATGGAAGTCGCCAGGTAAATCAAACAAGGATTATCAATCAGGTGTATTTGCCGTAGTCGCGAGACGACGAGAACCAGCCGAGATTTGTTGTAAGATTCCCTCCGGGTATGGTAGTGCTGATAGTCGGTCGCACACTATTGCGCACTTGACAGTCCCTTGGTGCTCCCGGGTGCTATCCGGGATTGCGGATGGCTGCAACTCCGCCTACACCATTGGCGTGTCCCACAACAAGCGAGCCCTCTCCAACGTTGCATGTAAGTTCCATATGATTTTTAGTGCAGCGTCTGATTATTGTTCAAACCCAGCGTGAGTGGCGTGGAGCCTCCACCAACGGTGGCTCCCCAACGAGGAAGAATTTTGGTGCTTGTCGGAGTACGTGGAATTTATTCCGTGAGAGGAAAGGAAATCGAACCTGTGACGTGGAGAATCCAAAACCAGGCAACCACACCTAAATCATGACAGGCGCCATCGCGATCACAGTGGAGTTCTGTACAGACCGTTCAAAAATTATCGCGAATTTATTGCAACGGCATCGAAGGGTAAATATCTTGTTTCATCGTTTACTTAAACATATTAGATTTAGTCCCATTGCGTGTGAATACGCGAAAACGATGATTGCATATTGAATTTCTTCGCGCATGTAATATCATATATATATATATATATATATATATATATATATATATATATATATATATATATATATATATATATATATATATATATATATATATATAAATTTAATTAACACATCTAATACGAAAACCTCTGGCTTTCAAACAATGCAGGACACGTATCGGTTATCCCGGATTAAATTGGGTGATTTATCATTGAAGTTAAGAGGGAACAAGCGAGTTATAATGCAAAAATAGTTAAAGTTGCACTTAAATTTATGAGGGAGAACTGAAATAAGCCTCTTACTCACAAATCACTCATTCGGCCACCAAAAATTTAAGGAGAGGAATGTTATGCCCCATCTACGATTTTTGACATTGCCTCTTCTTTTACTTTTCTTTTTTAGGGTTTTGTACTAAAATACAAAGCCCTATTGCAATCACGACCTGTGTCCGTCTGTCCGTCCGTCCGTCCGTCTGTCTGTATGTCACAGCAGTTTTTCTCGGAAACTATAGAGGCTACAGCCATGAAACTTTGTAGAAAGGTCAGAAGTGGTGACCTCTTCAAAGTTCAAGGGTGGAAAATTTTTTCAAAGGTGTTTAAGGGGGGTCTCCCCATATAGGGGGGTGACTCCTCAAAAAAAATTTTCACCATTGGTAGTCGAGTAGGGTATCATTGGAAAGGTCTCAATAAGATCTTTTCAAAACAAGTCTTTAAATTGTCTTATAAGTACCGAGGGGGGCAGGGGAAGGGGAAATGTACGAACTTTTCGCGTACCCCCCCCTCGCGGTTGGACACCTTCCATCCGAAAAATTTGAAAAAAATCATGAATGTAGGCCTTAATGAGAACAACAACAACAAATACATGAGAAGTCGAAATTCACTCAACTTTGTTAGTAATAGTATGATTTATCGATTTTGTGTTTTCTTGAATAAAATCGAAACGGTACCTTTAAACTCAATAAAATTTAGCAAAGAGATGACTATTTATAAGATTAATCTTTTCGGAAAGTTTCATAAAGATCGAATAATATTTACCGAAGTTATAGCGATTTGAATTTTCGTGTATTACTATGGAGCAATATGCCCTGTATTACTATGGAAACATATTGCTATGGAGCCATATGCGCTTTTTACCGACTTAGACACTATAGCTTTGCTAGAATTTGCATGAAAATTTCAGGAGTGATAGGTATCATGAAGATGAGTACATACAATTGAAACAAGTCGAAGAGGCAGGAGAGAGCTCCTAGCAAAAGGGCTTTGTAACCATTCTAGGATTCGAAAAAATAGGCCATGAATCGATGATTACAGTACAGAGGAGTGGCCCCTGAAAAAAAATTTCATGAAAGGTAGCCGATATGAGTATCAACTGAAAGTTCTCTATGAGAGCTTTTCAAAACAGTTTTTAAACTGACAGTTTTTGCTTCAGTGGGAGCACAGGGGGGGAAATACATGAAAAATGTGTTTCCTCCCTCGCGAATGGATACCCGTGATCTAAAGAATCTGAAAAAAATATCAAAGGAGATATTTATGGGTATAACTACAACAAATATCTCAGAAGTCAAAATTCGTTCAACTTTGATAATGGTAGTATGATCCTCGAATTTCACATTTTCTCCAATTAAATCGTCTTTGACATGTTTCTTGATTTTATTCGTTGCTGGTTACTGCATTTTGTAAGTTGAGTACAAAACCCTTCTGATATGAGCATAGGTCTGTCTACCCAACTTGTTAGGGTTTTGTACTAAAATACAAAACCCTATTGCAATCACGACCTGAGTCCGTCTGTCCGTCCGTCCGTCCGTCCGTCTGTATGTCACAGCACTTTTTCTCCGAAACTATAGAGGCTACAGCAATCAAACTTTGTAGAAAGGTCAGAAGTGGTGACCTCTTGAAAATTCAAGGGTGAAAAAATTTTTCAAAGGGGTTTAAGGGGGGTCTCCCCATATAGGGAGGTGACCCCTCAAAAAAAAATTTTCACCATTGGTAGTCGAGTAGGGTATCGTTGGAAAGGTCTCAATGAGATCTTTTCAAAACAAGTCTTAAAACTGCCTTATTGTTACCGAGGGGGACAGGGGAAGGGGAAATGTTCGAAATGTTTCTTCCTTATAAAGTTTTCTTTATTAAGACACTAAAATACCACTCAAATTAAAATAAGACACACTGAAAATCAAATCCTGAAATATATTCTCATAATGTTCATAAATTGAATAGATTCTTAAACAAATCCAAACATTCGAAAAGTATTGCCATCTTTTTCTTATCCTATTATTCTTTCCAAACATTCAAGCGTTCATTTGGATATAAAAATAAATATTATCTTTCTATTTGGTTGCCTAACAATGATTTCGTTATCAAAAAAGGAAATGATATTGATTATATTGTGGACATAATTGAAAATGTTCCGTTTTTTTCGTGATAATTAGAGCTAATATTGATAATTTCAAAATTTTTACATTTAATTGATCAAAACCAAAATTTTTAAACTTGTTGGAAACAAGGACATATTCAAAAATAAAAAAATATTAAAGCGATTATCACGCTTTAATCCTCATATATTGATAGATAGATAATATTTTAGTGAACTATTGTACGGCTAACATAAGAAAGGTAGGAAGTTCAACCGTACAGTCTGCCATAAACGTTAAGAATCGTAAGCTCTAAATAACAGATATACATAGAAGTAAAAATGAAAATTTAGAGATATAGTTGGAATAAATTTATTCGAAAAGTAACCTTGAATAGTAAATTTTGAGCTTTTTTACAATAAACCATAAGATCAAATCAAAACATGATTATTGTAAACATGCAACAAGAAAACTAGTTTGAAGAAGAATAATATAAAATATAGTAACTGTAGCAATGCAAATTAAAGAGAAGCATATAACAATATAAAAACACAATACGGCTAATATTTATATATTATATGTATATTGACTAAAATAGCACTCAGTAAAATAGTATACAGAAAAATATGAGAAAAAAAAACATAATGCATTGATTCCTTCAAAAAAAAAAGTAATTGTTGTTCTCTTTTTATGGGTTTGTAAAATAATTTTACCAAACCCTACTAAAATCGCATCCTGTCTGTCCGTCTGTCCATCTGTCTGTCCGTCCGTGTGTCACAGTAGTTTTTCTCGGAAACTACTTTAGCTAGAAACGTCAAATTTTGTATGTATATGCAAAGTGGTGCTCTCTTAAAAGTTCAACTACAAAAAAATTGTATAAGGTATTTAAGGGGGGTCTCCCCATATATATATCTCCCCGAAAAAAAAAATTCATTGAAGATAGCCGATATGAGTATCAAATGAAAGGTCTTGATGAGAACTTTTCAAAACAGGTCTTAATTTGGCAAAGTTTGCTTCAAGGGGCGTAACGGGGAGGGGAAATACACGAAAAATTTGTGCATTTGCTGCATTTATTACTATGGCAACATATGGCTATGGAACAATATGCGGTTTTTACCGACTCAGACACTACAGCTTTGCAAGGATTTGCATAAAAATCTCAGGAATGTTAGGTGTCATGAATATCTTTGAGAACCAGTTCAGGTAGTGGTATCAGTAATCGTAAAACTAAATAGTGGCTGTTTTAAATGCAAAGATTGAATAATTTTGAGTAATTTTTCCCCTACTTCAACGTTTAAGGGCATGCATTGAACACTTGATTCAATTTAATGAATGACTCAAGATGAGTACCTACAATTAATACTCATAAGTGAAACAAGTCAAGGAGGCGGGAGACAGCTCCTAGCAAATGGGGTTTGTAACCACTCTAGGATTCGAAAAAAATTGGCCATTAATCGATGATAACAGTACAGCGGAGTGGCCCCTGAAAAAAAATTCATCAAACGTAGCCGATATGAGTATGAAATGAAAGTTTTCATAGAAGCTTTTCAAAACAGTTCTTAAGCTGTCAGTTTTTGCTTCAGTGGGGGCACAGGGGGGAACTACGTGAAAAATGTGTTTCTTCCCTCGCGAATGGACATCTGAAATAATTATGAGTATAACAATAACAAAAACCTCAGAAGTCGAAATTCGTTCAACTTTGTTAATAATAGTATGATCTTCGAATTTCATATTTTCTCCAATAATATCGTCTTTGACATGTTTCTTGGTTTCATTCGATCTGGTGACTGCATTTTGTAAATTGAGTACAAAACCCTTCTGACATGAGCATAGGTCTGTTTACCCAACTTGTTTTTTCAAATCACTGTATGTATAACTCTGGCAAAACGAATATCAACGTAATAGAGCTGATTTACTGTCACCTACTGTTTTCCGAAAATTTCCAGCCCAAAAGATATTTAAATTGCAATTAGCATCTTGTGACGTAGCTAGCGTGTTCGCATCTAGCAAAAACAAGTTTTCACTCCAGATAAGCTTAAACTTTATAAACTTAAACTTTATAATAATCGGCGATTTCACTGACGAATTATAATCACAATATAATCACTTCAATGTTTGCACTTGAAGACAAAATTTATAAAAGCTTAAAATAAGCACTATGAATCATATAAATATACAAATCAATAAAATAAACATATATTTTAAACTACTAGCTTTTCTCTCAATTCATATATTGCTGATTATTTTATTTCCATTAACTGCTTATATTTTTTTTCTGTGCCCATTCTATTATTATAAAAAAATTTAGTTAACAAATCAACTACTAAAAATAAGACTATTCTACACTTTGAATAAACAAATAAATCAAGGAAAACAAAAGTTGATAGTAAAAATGAAAAAAAAAAAAAAAAAATTTATTACATAAAAACAAACAGAGAAACGATTTTAATAGTAAGTTAAGCAATTTAAACAATTATACTTGCGATTGAATGAAGTCAAACAAAATGAATAAAATGAATTGCTAGGCTAACCCAGTCTTTCCTTTCCAGCAAAACCCTTGTCTTTCACCCGGAATGTCGCTGAACGGTGAGTATGCCGCTAAGAGGGCAGGGTAAGTGGAGTCCGCGAATGGCAAGTTTCGAGTTGCGGTCGGTATGCGGTACCATAATTTGTTTTGATGTTTTTTTATTAGAGTAGGATATTTCGAAGTTTGCATTAGAGTAGTGTATTTTTTGGTACCGCATCCAAAAAAGAGAAAAAAAATCGGGAACGCGTAATTAGATCCAGTCTTTGTTGTTGTCAGACTGAATGAAATATAAATACGGAATAAAGTAGAGGTAGGTTTTGTTTCCGTATGGTTGTATTTTAGACGTGTTTGAAACGGGCACGTAATGGTGGCTAAATTAATGTTATCGAGCGTAATCCACTTAAAAGACCTTCGACCGAAATCCTCTCAGAACTGGCTAGCCGACAAGCAGCCACCGCGAAATGGATTACGAGTGCACGGACTGGTTGACCAATTGGGTACCATTCGTTGGCACGACTCAGACTTCACGTCTAGAACCGATGAGAGGTCGGTTCAGATTTCCTTTGGGAAACCTCGACATGCGTGAGCGAGTTAAAATCATTACAGGTGTCAATCCCAATCCTGGCTTTGAAGTCGTTTGTGATGATTCACCTTTTTTGACCATGATCTTTTTCGAACCACATTCTCGTATCTTACCCATTTTACATCGCCCGTAATGATTTGCTTCAAAAACGACTCGATTTCGTTGCATTTTACTAGCATTTCGCAAATGAGAATTCGGTTGATCATATTTTCTTGTGTTAATTCAGGCGGCACCCAAACGGCGAGCATCTTTGTGTATCCAGCCTTACGAAAATGGTTCAAAACTGTTTGGTGATGGATTAATGTAATTGTTCCTTAGCAATGTCGTGGCTGCTTATCTGGGGGTCTTGTTCAATTTTTTGTAAGATTTCATCGACTTTTTCAGTGATTGGTCGACCTGAGCGAGGTGCATCTTTGACATCAAAATTTCCAGAATGAAAGCGAGTGAACCATCTCTTCGCTGTGGCTTTGGATAAAGTATCTTGACCATAGACACCACAAATTTTTTCACAAGCCTGCGATGCATTCTCACCTTGATCGCAGTGATATTGTAAAATATATTTTTTTTCAGAAATTTCACTCAAATTTAAACGAATACAACTTTCGACGGGAATTACGAAATACAAAACTGTCCATATGAAAATTGTAGACTGGAGTGTCATCTTTCAATCGCATGTCAGTTTGACTCTTGTTACAAAAAATACTTATTAGAATATCCAATATAAATGTATGCACAAAATATTCTAAGAAAAGGTCCTAATACTCTGCAAGTTTGATGAAAATGGAATTATATTCACGGAAGTTATAGCCATTTAAATTTTCTCCAATCACAACGATAATAACACAGAGTTTTGGTATTCTGTTGACTTTCCATCGAATCAGACATTGCAGTTTTGATTTCATCTTCTTGAAATTGTCAAATAAGATCGATAACCCAAATAGTTTCTTAATTTATCATTTAAGTGATTTTTCTTAGTTTGCAGAAAAACGGGGACCTTTGAAAATAGAGAAACAATGGAGTTTCTTATAAACGTGCACATCTCTTTGACATACATATTTCTTGAGTTCACTCGTTGCTGGTGACTGCATTTCGTAAGTTGGGTACAAAACGCTTCTGACATGAGCGTAGGTCTGTCTACCCAATTGGTTTGATATCTTCTGCTAACTTGATAAATCTTATTGAGTACACGACTGTCTGTCTGTGTCTCCATTCGACGGCCCATATGCGTGGCACGATTTTTTTCTCCGAAGCTATAGCAGAGGTTCATTGAACTGTTAGATGAAGGTCACAATAAACACTCCAAATTCGAACCGTTTGAAATAAAATGGCGGCCACGCAAAGGGCGAAAACGTGCAAAAAATAGTTTTGGTAGTTGTGACCGAACCCTTCAACCGATGTTAATGAAACATTGCATTGTGATAGAGGCTATAAGTATCTAGAGAACAATGTAAACGATTTTACGGCCGGCTAGTCACATTTCGAAGCTTCAAAGGCTTCTAAAAATTACAATTTTGATTCTTAATATTAAAGGGGATAGTGATTATTTGTAATTAAATTATCTTGTTATTTGCGTGATTATTCAAAATGGAGGCGGCTCAAATATATATATGATTTCCGTAGCCCTCTAGCGGCCAAGTTTCCTAACAGATTCTGATGAAACTTGAAATTGTGAATAATTGAAATATGTTCTTTTATTTTTGACCCATCTAAATAAAAAAGATGAAAATTTGAAACTTAATATTTTTAGTTGCCATTTTCAATAAATATCGAATACTTTTCTCCTATCTCTAGAGTCAAACTCCGATTTCACACAGTAGTTGGTGAGACTCTAAGACAGATTTCTTCTAAAATTAAAGGCTTTAATTCAAAATGACGGGCCCTGAGCTCAGGAAGTTAGCAAAATTCGATATTTTCGTAACTGTAGTGAAAACTATTTGAAATCCCTTACGAGTACTTTGGAATAATTTATGCACAATAACTTTTTTCTTAAACCGTGTTTGTCTATCGAAGCGGGTTTTGGTTTTCAACCGTCATAAACTTTTCTTCAGTTCACTGTTATTTATGATTCAGTTTCTTAGTACATCAGTACGGTCGTGTACCTTCTTTGACAATTTCGTAATCAGTTCCCTAAAAATAAACTCATTATTTTGATTCTTACACTACAAACTCTACTAACAAGTGTCCACTAAAGAATATGTGAACTGATTTATGTGTGCTTATCAAAATGTAAGTTGGGTCACGTGGCTCATCTCAACATTTTTCACAAATTCAATTTCATTCACTAGCGATTGCTCTTATCATCACAGTAGTCCCAATTACACAAACCAAATAACAACTAGACAAGAATCTTAGTATCAGCACGACGCCATTTCCCTTCATTCTTGGAACTGTGATTTATGATCCTTCTGGTAGTAAGCAAGGATGTGGAGTGTGTTAGCCTACGGATTAATTATTTTAGTTCCGGTAAATAAGATTATGTTTTGTGATTTTATCGTGCAGTGTGATGAAGATTTATAAGCCTGACCAGTTACTCAGGAGAGTGTTTATTCTAAAACGAATAAATGGAATCCGTTGTTTCAGGTTTCACCTCTATTAAGACGAAATCTGTTTAACCGTCTTATTGCATTAACTTTTATTGCTACGCAGCATTTAATCAAATGTAAGCGCTGAGAAGTTCTCCATTTTTACTTGAATTATGTCAACTTTCCGTACCAAGTTAGTTATGTGGAAACGTACTCGTATTTCAAGGCAATTGATCAGTATGTACTCGTATATTAAAATGTGTTATTTACTTCAGCTCTGTGCTTTAAGAAATTATTGTGGTAACAGCATTGTTAACTGCCATGTTAAGGATAGTTGCTGCAATATTTATAAAAATGAAGTGTTGCGTTGTGATTATTTTTTGAAATTCGATTCTTATATAATATGCTCTCGCTTTTCGACACCTATTATATTTTATTCAAACCAAGCATATGCCAGAATTTGTAATATGTTTGTTATTCAATAGAATCTCATTCGCAGAATAGATATAGAGATTCTCGATATTTCGCGGTTCCGTATACTTGTAACTTGTTTTAAAAGAAAACCAAGCCAGCAAAGTAAGTGACTTTAGAATACCCGAAGTCACGTGATTGATTTGCATTAAATGCGAAGTTTACTTTCTGGGTGCATCTTTTCTATGATCCCATGTCTCAATAGAAAGGTATGTAACGAGGTGATTAAAGATGGTTTCCGAAATAAACTGCCTGTGATTGATCAAATATTCTCAGTGGAATGTGTTGAGAATATAACATCGATGAGCATAAATTTTTCGTCTACTTTAAGCCAGCATTCCACAGTGTCAACAGAAATGCCTTGCATAAAATAATGTTCGTCCGTCTTGCATAATGTAGTCCATGTGGTGTAGTGGTTAGAGTGCTTACCCCGTAAACTGAAGGTCCCTGGTTCAAATCCCATTGGTGACGATCAGGTTTGTTTTGAGTAATTTTCCGGACGGGGCTTAAAACCTTCAGTTCTGAGAAGTACCTATTTAAAATCAGGACGTATCGCAACTGAGTGGACAGACACATGGCCAACGCATGGTACTGACTAATGAGATAATCTACCTACCTCTGTAAGTGAAGAATCGAAAGGACTTGTAGTTGTAGGGTTTGATTGAAAGCATTTTTAAGCTTAGGACCTCAAGCGAAAAAATTAGCCATGTTGTCAATGAAATAAAGATTGATTTCGTGATTCAGGCAAGGAAGGATCCTAAACTGACCGTGAGAGATAAGTTTCTGAAAATTTAGCAGCCATGTGTTTTTGATTTTGACTGGTTTACCTATGATTAATCCTTGTACATTTTGCAAAGGCTTGTTTGTGGATTGAATCCCTCTCTTAGACTTAATAGAGACAAACGCGGATCTGACTCCACGTAGAGTCATGCTTTTGTTTATCTGTTAGATATGGTGTTGATGGTCACTTGTTCCTGTCTTCAGCAAACTTTTTTAACTCGTCATCGGAGGGTGTTACAGTGGTATTTTTTGGCATGGGTTAGCCGCCAATTGCATTTTTAGTACGTGTGGTTCCTTTTCAACCGCTTCTGTACATTCTTTTTTTTAAATACCTCCATTCTCTAGCACTCTCTCCATCACTCTTTCTTCGTCGCACAACGCTCGGGCGATCTGCATTCACATTACGTCGCTTGGTCCTTTGTGCCACCCAGACAATGTTTAACACATCGGTATAAGAGGGCACACAATATAATGTGAACTAGTCGTTTTCATGAACATCTAGTCCAAAAATCATGAACAGCTCTCAGAGATTAAAAAAAAATCAATATAATACGACACATTCAAAAAAAAACTCTGAGTAACTGTCACTTCACTATCTCGCTGATAGGGTCAAAAGAACGCCCTAAGATACTGGGCTCATAAAAGCAGAATTACAGGTCCACGCTTCAATCAGTGCTCATCAAATGCTCCCTTAGTCTTTTCTTAAATACCAAAAGTAAGTTTGCTTCCTTAACAATTTCTGGTAGATGGTTATATATACGCAGAGCATCATTCGTTGCATCGTTCTTTAGACGATCCGTTCTGGTAAAAGGTATTACGTTCCAAGATCTCTTCGGTCGACTGCCATGCCTCACAAACTGGAACCGTATCATAAATGTGAATTTGTATAAAGTTCTAAGGCAACTAGTGTAATATCATTTCAAGCACTAAGTAAAAACTGGAAGAATTTTTTGCACAATATCATTACGATACTTTTCACTGATTCTAAATTTTTCTGTTGCGATCGATGGAACGAGAAAATTGGAGGCACTTTTTGTAGGAAACTAAGGCCCCAAAGAGGCTGAAGTGCTACGAAGAAGAAGAAGTGTTACTATTGCACGGAGCCAATTCCATGGAGTCAGGTTTCTTTTCATAACAGATGTCTTCACATCAAAGGACTCCTTGTCAAAAGAATTTTCTTCTGAAACTGCAATGGTTGCAGCCTTGCCCAAGTCTTCAAAACATATGTTACTAGGGGTATGTATAACAGGGATCATCGTTGCTTTTTAAAGCCGATAGTATGTCGTCACTCTCCAAAAAGAGTAGATCCAGATTCGAGGGATTCCAAGAAACTTTTCTGTTCTCCTTTGGGCATTTCTCAATCCAATCTTGGATTTTATTTTATAACCGATTAGCTTTTTGGTGAAGTCTAGGATAGCTTGGTTTCCCTTCCTTTCAAAGGTTGAATGCTTTCAAGTAGGTCACGAGGAAAGATATCCTTTTTCAAAGCTAAAATTTTGCTTCGTTTTTTAGAAAAATCATCGATTTTATGATTGCTTAGGAAAGCTATTAGCCAAAGTGGCTTGAAATGCTTTTCAATCTGTTTTCTTCTTTCATCTTAGAGGCTCATTAGCAAAGATGAACTCTTTAAAGAAACCCATCGATTTATGGTTGGAATAATGATGTTGAAAGTTTCGTGAAATCCCAATATCAAGGGAATGGCCCTGTAGGCTTCCAAAGTGTGTTGGATCGTTGGAGATGGGCTTATGTAGAAATAAGCTGCAGTGAACCCATTAGAATTAGTTAACACATTGATACTTCTTTCACCTCCTAACCGGTATGCAGTCAAATCAACATCGTTTATGGCGCGACATCCTAAGTAGGGCCTCGCCCTTCAGGACAAATCCCCTCCAACCATCACAGTTTTATAACCTTGTCGGCCAGTTGAGTCCTTGGTCTTCCCGCTAGATGTCTAACCTGTGTTCTATCTATTAATGTTCGTTTAGGTAGACAGTTTTCTTCTATTCTTTCTGCATGGATCACCCATTGCAAATCACGTAACTTTACGCAAGCGGATACAGGTGGATTGTCAAATAATTCATTTAACTTATCGATGTAACGTAGTCTCCTCTCTGTTACTTGTTTTGCCATCGATTTTCCGGAGCACTTTGCATTCAAATATCTCCACTGGCTATTTGGATTCGCTCAACAGGGTTCTTGTTCGACTTCCATATAACAGCATAGGATTGATTAATGATTTGTAAATACGGAGCTTATTTTGCCTATACACAGCTTTGGACCTTAGAATGGGAAGTACGGAGCAATAGGCTTTATTTGCGGTATTTATACAGCGGTACCGATTTTGTCCTCTTTAATACCTCAAGTTGGCTTCAAGATAAATAAAATGATCCACCCTCTCAAGGCTATCGTCTCTTATGATCATGTTTTGTCGGATTGGAGCTTAGTTATTGCTTGAATGAATTAAGTTTTCGTTTCATTGACTCGCAGACCGATTTAGTTTATTTCAGATGCTAGGCTCAGAAATACTCCTTTGGCATTTAGGATTGAATGTGCCATTATATTGACACTATCAGCATATGCTACTAATTGTGTAAACATTAGTGTACCCGAGGTTTCAGCTGATGTCTTCTTGATGACGGGTTCGAGCCCAATATTAAAGAGCATTGAGGCAAGTTCATCTCCTTGTTTTAAGGCGGATTTCATTATAAAGCTTTCTGCTGGTTTACTGTTTAACTAGAACTAGGACAGCATCGTGACTTTGACCATGTGGAATGTAAGCCTGAATCAAATTTGGGTGTGAAAGTTTTCTTTGAGTGTTCGGTTTGGATCCTTCCTGCACCTAAATGATCATTTTGCTTCCTTTCTTTCCTTTTTGAGTATTGTTGGTCTCGTTTTACATCCCATTGACCCCTAAAATGTCTTCTAAATTCAATTTTGTTATGCTTTGCATCAACATTATGTTTCCCCTATCACGGGTTCCTCTGATGTCAAAATGTCATTAATACTCTTCATGCCTCTATTGTTGATATTGATGGTTTTCCTAACTTCTTTATTAAGACATTGTTGCCTTTTATCAGTGCTTACTCATCTATCCTTTTCATTAAAATTTTGTCAACTTACAATCATATATTTTGTTAAAATTTTCCTTCCGTCTGTTTATTAGCGTGCTTCTCTAAATGACTCAAGTGTAGTGTTTAGTCGAAACTTTTCCCTGCAGAACAGTATGACATACATAACATGTGCTCATTAAAGATCGATCAAATATAATGGTTTTCTGCTATTATTCCAGGAGCCATGGAAGGACAACTTCAAGTTTATTCTGACTTCTCTTATGTGTTTGCTTCAGCTAATCATGATGTTTTATCAACTTTAATTTTTCAGCACAACAGTCGTTTAGCCCAGCAGTTATATTTCTCCATCTTTGTTAGAATATATCAAATTCTTTTGTTTCGTCTAGTGGCATTTTTTAAACATTTTTTATTTGGCTTACTTTATTTGCAAGCTATGCTACAGACTTTCCTACGACCATTAGCACTCCCTGTCATCTTTTTGCCGATGATACTAAAGTCGTTCAGATTGTTGCTTTTTATGCAGACTCGGAACTTCAGTAAGATAATCGAGATCCTTTGTCTCTTTGGTATTATTGTAATCGACTTTCTTCTCATGTTTCCAAATGTACGCATGTATACTTTTCCTCAAACGTATCCATTTTAGCAGCTGATTTTTATAAACGTATAGAACCGTGACTTGACACTAAGCTAAAAATTTGACGTTCACATCTATGATGTTGCTTCTAGAGCTTCATGGATTTCTGTCTTTATTTTACATTGCTCCTATAAAACGTCGTTTCATATAGATATTAACTATCGAATGTCAAAGATTGTATGACGATGTTTTTCTTTTTCTTGGAAAGCCATCGTGTCTTGCTTTGTTGTGTGAGCGTTTCGACTTCCTCGAGCCATCTTCAGTGTCTAATGGATGCTGTAGTGAAATAAGTATTGTAAAATATCCGTAAGGGACTGCAGCGATGGTCTGCTGCCTCGGCAAAAGAGGATGGTAAGATCCGACGAGATTGGCCTTGTCTGAGGACGCGTGAATGCGTTGGCAGGCTAGCGATGCGGTGTCGTGGGGCGGGTTCTTTCCCCCAGCGCAAGGATCTACTACGAAAAATAATTTCGCATTCACGAATTTCTGGGTTACAAAAAAGTCGACCGAAGTCGAAAAAAGGAGGTAACCAGCTAAGGGTTGAAATTGCAGACAAAAAAAGGAGCAACTGGACCTGGGGAATACAGATGGACTTGCGAGGACTTCGTCGTTACCCGACGATTCTTCTGGCCCACAAATAAGAGTGGGGCATCCAGATGGACATGCCGCCCCCTTGCACCCTCCCAACCGGATCAAGATCCAAACGTAGACGTGGCCATGTGTTCCCCATTTGAGTGAAAAACTCATACAAAAGCACTTTGTATGACTCTCCCTCTCAAATGAGAAGCACAAACGTAACCAATTTATGCTATAGCGTTACGCAATGAAATCACATAACCCTATATCATAAAAAGGGCACGCGAGTGGAAGGCCACTCTATCCGGCAAGAGCCCCTGTTAAACAAGAAAAAACGGAGGCTAGCCCATATTAGCGGAATAGCCTGCCATCCTTGCGGGTCCTATACCTTGATCAGGTCGAGAGAAAAGGGCAGACTACAATTATGAATTTAAATCTCCATGTTTAAACGTGTATTCATAGTATAACTCTATTTAGACAATCTCGTATTTAAAAAAAATATAACAAGGTAATTTCAAATACATATGTACTTCATGAGTCTAAAGTAAGAAGTCGATAAAGTTCTAGCAAAACTATAATAGAGAGTAGGCTATATAATTTTCAATTGAATTTGCTTACTACGACTATTATTAAGATAGATAAGTTAGGTCACGTAAATTATTGAATTTCATACTAGAAGGTAAATAAAATGATAGGATTCCAGACGGTTCTACGCTGGCTTTTTGGCTAAAAAGAAAATATTTGACTAATACAAATTTTAAATTCCGAATGAATTTTGAATATTTAAAGCCTATCAAATAGTAATTCATTACCGTAGGAGCTAATGGAATCGTACGTCAATTTTCGTTCATTTAGTGGTTCTGGATTTCAATTAGGGTTTCGTGAAACTACTGAACTAATTGAGAAATATAATCAGGTTACTGAAACCTTAGTAAGCATTTAAATGAGCAACGATAATATCAACAATTATTTGAATTATTCAAACAATTTTTCTCGAAAATTTAGTAGTTTGCATCACAGTTGCATTCAGCGCACTCATAATCGTATTAGCTAAAATATTAAATATCATACATCGCATTTGATTGAAAATCATTACCGGGTCTAAATTAAACAGTGACGAGACTTTCTTTTACTTTTTCATTCATCCTGGATCCTTAAACCGTTAACCGGCTATTTATTTATATTCGATATTCTTGATTGGAAACACTTCCCTGTAATGAATTTCGAAATGTCCGTGTAGGACACGGGTGCCGATGGTCTGGCACAAGTGTCAGCGAGCTAAAACAACACCGAGCTCAGCTAACTAGCTTCGCTTAACGACTGCGTACGCGTGCTTGACGACTAGCATTTGCGGGATCATATGAGGCGGGTTCTTGTCGAGCCACGAAGCTACACTACAAAATACTTATCACGCGTACTCTACTCTACAAGACGCACCGATCAATTTTTATTGTCTTTAGAAAAGTTCTATTAGGTATCAATTAATCTACTCCACAGAAATTCAATATTGTTTTGCCTCGTTAAAGTTAGCGGATACGGAGGCTTGAGACAAACGCAAACATTACACAAAAAGCAACCGTTACTTTCACCGAAGAAGGTCGTTGCATTACAAGGGGAATGTCAAACCTAAAGATGTTAAAGTGGCTGAAGTGAACCACTCATCTCTGCCTAAAGGATGGAAACTTGACGGATGCAGTTTACTTTACACTAGTAAAACAACAAACTAAGCGGTTTCGACGGGGTGACCACCTTATCTCTTCAGGAGCAGCCACTCCTGATCACCACGGGGCTGCTCGACTGCTTATGTTTATTACAGGGCAGTCTCTTCGATGCCGACCCAGGCATGGAGAGACTGAAGGATTTCGCTCTACACTAGTGAAGAAACAATTGTTTCCGCAGTGGAGAGATGGTTGTTATAATTTTAGGCCCCTCTCCTTTAATACAAGTCCCTGTCTTCTACGAAAGTATGCTAATAAAAACCGCTAACCAATCAGAAAAACAAATCGGGTGTCGGTCAGGACTAATTGATGATGCGGGTTTTATCACTGACGGTCATCAGATTAGCTCCCAGGAAAAACTGACGCAATTCCAAGCAATGTATTTGAAAACCCCTGGCACCATCAGTTTGTTCAAAATTAGAACTGTCCGACTTCAAACTGTATAAAAATGTGCAAACCATTCTTTTGGTAACATTAAGGGACGCACTACTCTATAACATCATCGGCATGTTCAGGCGACTGAGCCACCACGAACGAAGAACTCCAGAAGATGCTATAGACCTTATTATACCGAAGACAAGACAAACAACACCAAAAGAGAGTTTATCGGTGACTCTATCTTTACTTTATGGAACCCTCCAAAGTATGCTACGTTAATATCAAATGGTGAGGGCGACAATAAAAATTGAATCGGTTCATCTGCCGACAGCAAAATTAAAAATGTGAGAACTCGAAGGAGAGTAGTGTTGTTTCCCCTTTGGGCCCCACGTTGGGCGCCATTGTAATGAATTTCGAAATGTCCGTGTAGGACACGGGTGCCGATGGTCTGGCACAAGTGTCAGCGAGCTAAAACAACACCGAGCTCAGCTAACTAGCTTCGCTTAACGACCGCGTACGCGTGCTTGACGACTAGCATTTGCGGGATCATATGAGGCGGGTTCTTGTCGAGCCATGAAGCTACACTACAAAATACTTATCACGCGTACTCTACTCTACAAGACGCACCGATCAATTTTTATTGTCTTTAGAAAAGTTCTATTAGGTATCAATTAATCTACTCCACAGAAATTCAATATTGTTTTGCCTCGTTAAAGTTAGCGGATACGGAGGCTTGAGACAAACGCAAACATTACACAAAAAGCAACCGTTACTTTCACCGAAGAAGGTCGTTGCATTACAAGGGGAATGTCAAACCTAAAGATGTTAAAGTGGCTGAAGTGAACCACTCATCTCTGCCTAAAGGATGGAAACTTGACGGATGCAGTTTACTTTACACTAGTAAAACAACAAACTAAGCAGTTTCGACGGAGTGACCACCTTATCTCTTCAGGAGCAGCCACTCCTGATCACCACGGGGCTGCTCGACTGCTTATGTTTATTACATCCCTTTGCGCTCACAATTTTTTACATCCTAATGCATTTAATGCATGCATTCAAATGATTTTAATGCAATGCAGATCACTTGCACATTCCGCCAGCGCGATGCGAAATCTTCTTCGACTGAACGCGAAGTTAAGTAGGGCAGTATATAGGACATTTACCAGCTAGACCAAAAATTTAGCAACAAAAGTAGGTAAATTATAACTTGGTTTTCACTAGCCGTAATTTCAGGGTCTCCAGCATCTATAATCCGCGGTAGCAAAGTGAGGAGCAACCGCGCAATTGCTCAAATCGGTATGATCGATAAACAAATCCGAAAGAGGTCATTAAACTCGTCTTGAAATATTACTTGCTCAGCAAGTTATGCGTGTCGAAAATCACTCGAAATGAAAATGCCGAGTTGTTTGCTAGGGGAGACGTTACAACCCACGTGATGCTTGAGTAGTGCCAAGTTTCAGTAAAGGATTCTTAATAAATGTTCGGAAAACCGAAAATCACATTTGAATTTCTTTTTAATATTGTGCTAACTACAGGCACGCAGCAATTTTCGTTCGTTCATCGATCAAACCATGAATATGCATCTACTTATCTCGTGGCAGGACTCAATATCTGCGGAATTTCCACCAGGACTGTCAAAACCGAAAGATGTATTTCTGTTGCTCGATAGTGAAGAAATGGTTTGTTGATAAGTCGCCACCGCCCGATAAGGGTGCTAAGCTGGATCTGCCGGAATGGTTTGAACAACCGCTTCCACTACCAAATTGGCTGGTGTTATTGGATGAGTGGCCTAGGCCACTCATCCTGTCCTGTACCAAAAGAGCCACTGTCGTTACCACCACGAAGTCTGGGTGATTTTTAGCGACAACCTTGTGGGCTCCGCCTTGATTCCTATAAAATTCAACGATTGTAGCAAGGATCAACACAGGTTAGAATTCAAATCTTACTGGGAAAGTAAATTAAGTAGAATGCGAGGATCTGCTCTGAAATTAGCTGTTGTTAATGCATCGCGATCAACAAGACAGGTCGGCTAACGAGAAAACTAGTCTGTTATGCAAGCTCGACAAAATGCATCTTCACATAAAGCTGCCTGCAAAGGCTCCTCGAGAACAACCACATTCAACAACAACTGGGCGTCTAACCTTAAACAATTTCATTCCATTCCCCCCATAATTCATTCTCTGTCAGCTGATGTAATCATGTGCGCGCATCCTCGTTGGCAGCTGTTTTCCTGTGTTCCGTAACACACTCCACGCTTCTTCGCAGTTTTTCACTTGCGATCATTGCAGGTTTCCCGTTATACGTCAAGCCAACTTTTGGTCACGGTGCATCGCATGCGTGGTGAACTTGTACCGTTAAACACTATTTACTCGCCAGAGGCGAACACTCCACAACGAATGCAGACGGCGAAAATAATGTTCGAATGGGGCTCGCGCGATTGAATGGTCTCGGATCAAAGGTTCACGTCCCAGGAATCCAAGGATTACGTGCAGTGGTTAATAGAACAAACGCTTCAGATCTTCTTTTTGCTTTGTGTCCTTAGACACGAACTGATCTCACGAACGTAGTCCTTCAAGCTCTCTCGGTTCAACCCGGTCCGCTAACAACGGATTACTCAAACTAATGTAGATGTCAGTCGCACCGCTCAATTCCATTACAATCGCTAATCTACTACATTGGTAAAGTGTACCAGATCAACGTTCCTACACTGTAAATTTTACGTGGCAGATTTAAATTTTTGAAAACAAAACTTAACTGAAGTAAAGAAAATGACGAAAATTTTAAGTAGCAATAAAAATTAAATCACATGAGAAATATAATTAAAGAGAAACATTTGAATTTAGTTCAATATAAGGGAAAATTGATATAAAATTACATTTTATATAAAGGGAAATTGATAAAGAAATATTTTGCATTTAATATAAAGGAAAATTGATATACATAGAATTACATTTAATAATAATAATAATAAGAAAGAAAACTATTTTACAAATGACGATTATGAATGCAAATAATTAATTATTTTTTTTAAATCTGCCGCAAAAATCACAAGTAGCAGTTTGCTTGAGAAACTGCTCGATTAATACAATGTGCGGAAGGAAATGACTTTATAAAGTTGTAGGGTGGGTTAACTTGGTAGGTACTAAATTAAGTCAGGTAGAGGGATATTAAGGTTTCGTTTTTTGGATTGTTGGATGTCCGCTTATTCTCGTTCATCTTGTTTCCATTTTCGTCGGATAGTGTAATCTAGTACTAAGAAATAATAATGTTACCGTCACGTTTTTCTATGTTTATACATTTCAAGCCTTTCTGGGATGTCAAGTCTCAGTCGTTTGCTTTGCTTGTGTGGCAATATCATAAAGTTTGTCATAGCATCAGGCTTGTGTGCGTAGTTTCGTAAGTGCGACAAATTTGTGTTTCAGTACCTTGTCTAACAGTTCCTCCATTTTCTGTATCATAAAAAGCATATCTGACAAATTTATAGTCCGTGAGGCTGGTGTGATCCTTGTGTTTTGTTTTTTCATCAATTTGTCAAGTTTCTCTGTCAAGTTCTCATATTTATTATCATTCATATCTCAAATGCCAAAAGATACAATGCATTACAGACGATATAAGGATGACTCTTTCATCGTTATTGAATCACTAGAAAATAAACAAGACGAACTACTTACCTATATGAATAAAATAAACCCGCATATAAGTTTCACGATAGAAAAAGGAACAAACAAACAACTCAACTATATAGACCTAACCGTGACACGTGAACAAACACAATAAGACTACAAAATATACAGAGAACCAACCACAACTTACCAAACAATACACGTGACATCGAACCACCCCTCACAGCATAAACTAGTAGCGTGCAGGTCAATGGTGCAGATACTCCACTCAACCCCCATGAGTCTTACTAACTACTCCAAGGAACCAAACAACATTTATAGAATAGATAGTTACAATGGATACGAACAACGTGTCATTGATAAAGTTATTACATAGTACATACAAAAACATTAACACCACCTGACTAAAAAGCATATGGGCAACCAACAGTGGATTTCGTTAGCTTACGTTGACAAAGACTAACAAACTTTCAAACTTCCTTAAGAGATACAAACTGCAAATTGCATTCAAAATTAACAATAACATTGAAAACAAACTGAAACCAAAACTGAGTGGCACATCAATATACAAGAACAGCGGTATATACAAACTGACATGCAAGAACTACGATAAGGTACATATATGAAGAGCAACACAGAAACTAATGACAATATATTGTCCAAAGAGCATTCACAATCTTTCTTACACAACAAGGCAGACTCCAATTATGTGTCGCCCCTACGCAACCATGCTCCATTCTACGACACTGCCGCACAAGCAAAGCAAAGGATCTAGGCTTATCATCCTAGAAAGACTTGAAATACATAAACATAGAAAAACAGATGGTAACATTATCAACGAACAACTTACTATAAATTCTGACGCAATTTTCTCAGTACTGGACAACGAAACATCCAACCAACAAACGGACATCCAACAATTCAAAAAACGAAATCTAAATATCCCTTTACCTGGCCCAATTTAGTACTCACCTGCTTAACTTATTCTACACCTGTATAACGCCATTTCTTTCCACGCATCTTTTAGACACTGCGTTTGCTCACACAACAAAGCAAGGCCCGACGGATTTTCAAGAAAAAAAATTGGCCTGCGGATATCAAATAAATAAAATAATTGATTATATGACGACATTCACCTCGGATCATTTCCTTTTTCTTAATAACGATTTAAAAAATGAACCACCTCTGCTTTCTAGGCTTTGAATTTATGGTACAATTTTTATAATAGGATTTTGCCTTAAAAAGAGGGACTGAATTGAAAATTATGACGAAACACTCACCGAAAATTATTCCCGTTTCTTCTTAGTATATACAGTGAGCGTCAAAAGAAAGTAAACATCTTAGATACTTGTGTTAAGATTTTTATTAAAACAAGTTAATTAACACAAAATCAAAAATGTGTATAAGGAATCAAAGACTTATTTAATAAGAACTGAACACAACATAAACATTAAACAAAAGTAATACACAACAAAGATAAATTCACTTTAACCAAAAAAAGACCAAATTTCACGCGTCAAAAAAAAGTAAACAGCAAACAAAACATAACAGAACTTCAATAGAAAAAGTCGATTTTTTTAAATTTTTCAATATTTCGTTTGTTTTCCTTTGGACTTAAGCACCTCATTTAGTCTTCTAGGCATCGACGCGACAAGTTTTTTTTGTAATATCGGGAGAGATTTGGCTCCATTCTTCCTTTATAACCTTCTTTATGCCGGCTTTGCTTTAAATGACCCTTTGTCTCACTTTTCTGTCAATGTGTTCCCACAGATGCTCGATCGGGTTAAGATCTGGGGACTGCGGCGGATGATCAAGTGTCTTAGGAGTCCGGTCCAGTAGCCACTCTTTCAAAATTTTGGACGTATGCTTTGGATCGTTGTCCTGTTGAAAGATCCAATTTCCAGACAAGCCTAATTTTTCGACGCTAGGGGCAAAACTGTCCCTCAAAATGGCTAAATAATCCATTTTGTCCATTGCTGAGTCAACAAAAACAAGATTACCAACGACAGTTGCCGCCAAGTCAATAATAGCTTTGTAATGTAACAATTTAAAGATGATAAGTTGGTGTTTACTTTTTTTTTGACGCTCACAGTAGATATAGTATATCAGAATTTATTGCACCTGGTATGTATGGGTATTTTAAAAACTTTCGGGGGCTCTTAAGGGGTTGAGGAGTGATGTTCAAAAAAATTGGTCCCCTCGCGATTCGACATCTTTGGACAGAAAAATTTGAAAAAATCACGAAAGTATTGCAAGTCTTAATGAGTACAAGGCCAACAATTGGCTCAGAAGTCAAAATTCAATCGACTTTGCTATTAATAGTACATTTTATGAATTTTGTGCTTTCGTCCATAAAATCAAAGGATGACCCTTAAATTTGGCAAAAATGCATATCTAAATTTTCTAACGTAAAACGCATATTTTCTGAAAGTTTAATAAAAATCGAATAGTAAACAGTTAAATTATAGACGATTGAAATTTTTTCAAGTGTGTTAATGCATGTTCGCAAAGTTCCCAAGCACAACAGTTGTGTAAGGATTTTGATAAAAATTCTGGAAAAATTTTAAAATATTCAGATGTTATCGTGACTACTCAAACGTTGGCGTCAACATACTGAAAACAATGGCAAGTTAAAATGCATAATAACCATATATTATATTGTGTTCTGGGCTGGAATATATGTATGTATGTGTGAGTCACGTTTTGATATTCAGAAGACGTTGTTTGATTTTCTAATTATTTTACAACACCCTTCTGGTAAGAGGACCCCCTGCATCTTTTACTTGTTTTCTAAAAGATTTTAATCGTGTTAATTTATTGAAGTTGGAAGAAAAAGAATATCTATAAAAATAACTTCGATTCACTCAAGCCAATGGCATGACCTTAAAACTTAACTTTCCAGTTCCATCCACAACAAACAATCAAATCTAACTTGCGCCAATCACTCCAATTGTTAAAATAATTTTCTGCATTCTCTCTTGAAGGCAATCACATGTGACGAAAATGTAACCGATTATGAACAATCATCTCGGAACGTGTTGGCTGCATTCCAAGATGAATACGTGTCTTTGATTCGCGAAGTGCAGAACTATACGTGGCACTTTGACACTTCTCGAAAAATATACACATCCACACGTTGGGATATTACAAATCCAGTTGAACGTTTCAGGAACTTAACCACGAGGATTTGTCAAGAGCTTCGAGTGATCCCACATGAAAATTTCAACGATACTAAACTGAAGCGGCAAGTCAAGTTGCTGAGCGATTTACAAATAATTGGTCTCGATGAGGACAGTTATCACCGAGCCAGAGATATCCTGAGGACCGTTTCGGACTTTTCAAAGTCGGGAAAAGTATGCTCGTATCGGAACCAAAGTGACTGCTCTCTGTCCTACTTGCCGCACATCGTCGATTGCATCATAAGGACGAAGACCCCCCGAGAAATGGAATATTACTGGAAGGAATGGCGGAGCGCGATAAAGGACCAGGCCAGACCACTCTTCGAGGAGTACATAGAATTGTACAGAAAGGCAGCAGCATTAAACGGTGGGTAATTAATTTCCTTTTTTGAATACCAAAACGTCAATGGGGAGATATCACTGCTATTCCATGCCAGTTGAATCCTTGCAATCAACAATGAGCATTTTTGGCACTCGATAAGTACTTGAACTTCATTGCTTCAGACTTTTGGTATCATGCCAAACATACGCCAGCTACTCGTGCATGCCAAGTGTTATTTGTAAATTTTTCACATAACTTTCAATGAATTCTGCTTAAAATGAAGTTGATTTCGCAGGATATTGGGTGCTGGTGCCAAGATGCACTTTAAGAAACCGTCTCGGTGTAGTGAGAGCATAGCGAGATTTTTTGTTATCCTTTAAATTTATGTTTCAGGTCACATTACTCCTTCACGGACATGGTATCTCTATTTCGAAGAAGATGATTTTTTGAGTGAACTTACAAGTGTAATGGAGGAGTTGAAACCACTTTATGAAGAATTTCATGCTTACGTGAGATACCAGTTGCGCGAAAAGTACGGCGAGGAGAAAATAGCTGAGGATGGGCCGTTGCCAGAGCATTTAGTGGAACAAGTTCTTCTGCATGCATGGAGGCAGCACAGTGTGACTGACGTGCCGTATCCTGAGAAGCATTTGCCGAATGTGAAGGAGAGTATGAATCGATTAAAATATAATACGCAAAAGGTTATCTTAGTAGCCGAGGATTTTTATGGCTCGTTAGGATTCGAGGAATTATCCAGGTAGTATTGAATATTTTTTATATGAAAATTGTCCATTATTCGAGTAACATTAGATATGGATTAAAAGAATGTCGAGCATAATATTAGGACCGCTAAATTTGATTTAAATTCTCGAAATATTATAAAATTGACATATAAGATGGAATACTTAAAAATCATCAATGATTTCAATTGTTTTCCCATAAATGTAGTTTTTTGAAAAGTTAGAAAAGAACTTCATCGAAATAAAAATTGATAATAAATAGTTTATCAAATTATTAGCTTATCTACATTTCCAAGAATACTTTAGTTTTTGCAGAGTCTATAAGCAATGAATTTACCGCAATATGGTATCCTCATATTGCGGTAAATTCATCATAAAGAGTTTTCCAATAAGAGGTGTTATTTTGAATAGCCGCTTTTTCGGTAGATGTTACTTATGAAGCTGTTATTTTTTGACATTTGACAAGTAGAAACTACGCCATTGATAAAAATGGAACGATACACGCTCCAACAACGCACTGAAATTATTAAAATTCACTATAAAAATTGTGAACATTTGGCAGAGACGGTTCATAAAACTCGATCATTTTTGGGTCGTCGTGAAGCACCTTGTCGAACCGCAATACAGAAATTGGTGAGAAAATCCGAGTTGTTGGGATCTTAGTGATGTAAAGAATAAAACCCCGTGCACATCACTCAAGAACAGCCGAGAATATTGCTGCGGTAGCCGAAAGTGTTGAAGAAAACCCAAGTTTGTCCATTCCTCGGCGTTCTTTGGAATCAGGCATTCCACAAACGTCATTACACCGTATTTTTCATAAAAATTTGGGTCTCAAGGCTTATAAAGTTCAGTTAACACAAGAACTCAAGCCGGTCGATCATCAACAACGTCGTGTCTTTGCTGACTATGTCCTTGAAATGCATGAAAATGATCCGGAAATCCATCGAATAATCATCTTAAGTGATGAGGCCCATTTCCACCTCGGTGGCTTCGTCAACAAGCAAAACGGTCGCATCTGGGGCTCGGAAAACCCAAGAGTTATTGTTGAAAAGCCTCTCTATCCTCAACGTATGGCTGTTTTGTGCGGTTTATGGTCCGGCAGAGTCATCAGACCTTAATTTTCGAAAATGAGGCTGGAGCAACAGTTAAGGTGAATGGGTTGCGCTATCGAGAGATGATAAATGATTTTTTATAGCCAGAATCGGATGGTATTGATCTGGACAACGTTTACTTTCAACAAGACGTAGCTACGTGCCACACAAGCAACGAAACCATTGATCTTTTACGGGAAAAGTTTCCGGACCGTGTTATCTCTCGAAGGGGTGATCACAATTGGCCATCGATATCTTGTGATTTAACACCTTACGACTTCTTTCTTTGAAGCCATGTCAAACAAAAGGTCTACGCAAACAGCGCACCGTCAATTCAAGACCTCAAAGATGGAATTCGTGAGGCTATCGAGGACATAGTGCAGCCACTTTGCGATTTGGTTATGGAAAATTTCATGAAAAGGATATGGTCCTGTAAGCGTAGTCGTGGTGGTCATTTGCCTGATGTTATTTTTCACAATTAACGGCATACTCTTAATAATGAAATCAACATCCGATCATTTATATTGAAAAATGACATTTTTTTAATATCAAAATAACACCTCTTATTGGAAAACCCTGTATTTGCCTTAAATTGATAATATCATTTGATCGTATAATTGAATACCAAAAATAAATACTTTTTCATAGCGTTCAGAAGAAATGTTGAAAAGGTTGCGAGGAGGTTAAAATTATTTCTAACTTAGTTGGGTGAAGACATGGGGCTGCTTGAACAGCCTCGAGAAATTTACTTTTCCTCTGCTGACAAACCAATAACAAACAAATCCAACAACACTTTTGTTTAATTTTAATGATAGTGCCCTTTATTTTCAACTTTTGCACAGCACTTTTTGGTCGGATCATATTCAAAGGATACCTGAAAATGCTGACGATCATGATTGCAAGTCGAAAGTTTATGATTTGTACCCTGAAGTTGCCTTGCGATACTGTACAAAAGTTGATTTTCGGAAGTTAATGCAAATGCATGGTACAATGGCAAACATTTTCTACAATTTGGAGAAGAACTCATTGCCTATAGGAGTTGACCGAGAAGCTTTTCCTGGCTTTGCAAATATTGTAGGTGAAGCAGTTATCCTGTCAGCATCAACTCCTCGACACCTAGAAAACATTGGCCTGATTGAGAACTATTCTGTCGACAAAGAACTCAACATTAATCGTTTGTTTAGGCTGGTAAGTTCACAGTTACTTACGAGTATCACTGTGTACATAAGTTTTATTTCAAACATAACATTTTTTGTGTGAATTCAGTATGTAACCCGTTTAAACTTCATTTATTTATCAGGGAACTCACACCCTCCTTTCTATACCCATGTACTTTGTGAATGAGAAGTTTTGGGTTGATGCTTTAGATTACCGAATCAAAGCAGAAGATTATAATTGCGAGTATTGGAAAATCAAGCAGGAATATGCTGGCGTGGAGCCCCCTGAAACACGTAATGAGCAAACCTTGGATCCTGGTTACCGGTTCTATTCTGGCCTCGACGACACGCGTTCAAGCACTGTGTACGTACAAATTTGTACTCCGCACACAAGTTCTGCTAATTCATTCATATCCTTTTTCAGGAAACTTCTTTCCGAAATACTTGGATACCAATTATACAAAGGACTTTGTCTGAAGACTGGCCAATACATTCCAGGCGATCCAAATTTCCCACTTCACAACTGTGACTTCTACAAGCAGCGACAAGCAGGAGATATATTGAAGTAGGTTCGCTGTGCTTTGGTGTTCGCAAGAAGTCCAAGTCCTCATAATGTTTCGTTATAGAAAGATAATGTCATTAGGAGCAACTGTGTCGTGGCGTGAAATGTTGGAAATGACAACAGGCGAGAGGAGATTGTCCGCGAAACCCATTTTAGAATTCTACGAGCCACTTTATCTTTGGATTAAGGACTTTAATGCGAAAAATGATATCAACGTTGGCTGGGATGTGACGGAGAGTAAGACCTAAACTTTAGCGCTATTTTCGCCCATTCAATGCAATTTAACATTTTACAGAATGCGAGAAAGAGGGATAATGTCTCCATTACACCATGTTAAATGTTTCATTCTTCTTTGTTAAAGTGTTTTTTATCACGCCGATCTATTACGTGAAGAAAATATCGTTTTGTTCGCTTGAGGAATGTTTTCGGTATTTATGTGATTATTATTTAGTTACAAATAAATGTAAAGCTTGCTTCGCTAGTTTGATTCGATGCCTTGATTTTTAAGGAATGCAACATTATTTTAGCCTTATACAATCATCTAAAGTCTCAATAAAAATGCGTTATTTGAAGAATCCGAAAAATAAATTAAGAAATCGATTACAAGTTAATAAATCAAACACAGGTTGCCTTAAAAAATATATAATTTTGGGACAAGGCCCGTCTTTTCTATTTGAATTTTACAATTGAACTAAACTTACATTTGAATTCTTAATTCTAAGTTAATGTTCTAAAAACTGCAATTCGATGATTCCCACAGAATTGTGGAATTCTTGAGGGCTCCGATTTCGTGTCTGCGATGCTGCCCTGGCGTCAGCAGTTTTAGTTTGTGGGAACATGTCAACTCGCCTACCTTTAAATGCTATCATCCTCGGTGGCTAAAAGAATTCACGTTTTTTTATGTTTGCGGAACGGGATCTGGTGATGGAGAAGATTCTGGAACGGATGATGGCGATTTCGACTTCTGCAATGGTATATTTAGTATTGAATTTTACAATTAGTTTTAATATGATCAATATTGAAAGATTAAATCCGATGACTGTAATTAGGCCGTAACTAATTAATTGGTGGGTGATTGTTTCATTTCAAATCAGCTGAATTTCGTTTGTATTATTTAAGTGCAGTTTTTTCATTGAGCCCAGTCAAAGCACCTCCCGATACTCCTTCATTTCTGGAGAGGGCTGAAATACAGGGAGTAAGGCGTTCAAAATAGCTGTTTCGCGATTGACAAATGTCCATCCGTTGGTTTTTATGCTGCTGTTCCGTATTTTCAGCAGGTACGTCCCATTTAGCTCATGAGCGGATTGCTCCATTTCGATTCTTCCCGAATATTGATTCAATAGTATGCTGCCTGGGGTGATTTCCTCTATGGTGGGTAGATGGTCGCTGCTGGTGTGGTTACAAACGGGGATGACGCTTCTTAGTATGTTCGGAATACAGGAAGTGTTGCTTACATTCATGATTTCGTTTGTTTTACAAATTGACTATGTGTTAATCTTTTTACTATTATCATTTACACCAAATATTTCATTACCATTTTTCATTATTGTCAAATTTCAAATCTATTACATTGTTCCTTTTTACAGGTTTAATTAAAAATGTTTCAAACTCGTATGTGGGGCTAGTAGTCAATGGTATGTTGATTATGTACAAAATTGAGGAAGTGTTTGTGA
This sequence comes from Odontomyia ornata, assembly GCA_963969285.1. NCBI lineage: Eukaryota > Metazoa > Arthropoda > Insecta > Diptera > Stratiomyidae > Odontomyia > Odontomyia ornata. The sequence goes on from OZ017738.1 coordinate 185,843,802, forward strand.
TAATTTAAATTTCGGCAAAATCTAAGGCTTCTTCAATTGTCGCATATGGAAGCAATTCTTTTTCTAATATTTCTGTGGCTATTTCAATTTCTGATTTAGGTAAAATGACTAAGTTTATGACTCCTAATTTTACCCAATGGGATGCTAAGTTTATGTTTTTAAGTTCTTCCTTTAAAAGCGGAAGTCTAAATTGCATATCCAAAATAATTTCGAAATTTGTTTGACTATTTGCTTTAATCAAATGTTGAATTTTATTGGCAATCATAGTTATTTTGTTTATTCTTTCGTTGTACATTCTATTGATTATATGTTAACTTGTCGATTGTTGTTCTGAAGGAGAGTATTAATCTTATCTTGTATTATTATGAAATCTTCGTGATCCAGGATACCCGCAATCCACTTCAAAGTAGCACCGATAAAATCGAGTGATCTTTTGACTGTTCTTAGTTTTAAATTTTGAATTAATTCGGAGAGGTTAAGTATAGGTTCGATTTCAGATAGGAAGCGTTAAATCTATGGTATGGGTCAACTTGAAGTTTCCATCTAGAATTTTGCCTTTTCCTGTGTGGAACGAAACAATCTGAGAATTCGAGAAGTCCAGGATTTCAATTTTGGCATTTGCAACGTAGAGTAGAGACAAACTGAAAGAAAGTTTCAATTACGAATATGTCTTTTATGTATTGTTCTCCCAGATTCAGTCAAAACAGTTGAATTATTGTATGATTTTCTTTTACTATTTCCTGTTTATACCACAATGGCAGTTTAGTTCCTTTCCTCTTATTTATTCTTACATAAATTGTTTCAACTAGCTCGTAAGTTTTGGTCGGCTGTCTGGTCTTGTTGTGATATGTCATGTCCTTCTGTGGTTTTAATTTGAGTCTTTCTACATTTGATAGTCGAATCCTTTGTAGTTCTTCCGGTTCTATACTCGGAATTCGTCCGGAATGTAGTTCGATATGTCTTTTTCCTGTTGTAGAATGAATATTTTTTAAGGCAGTCAATGAACGGTTGTGTGCGATCCGTATAAAAGCGAAATTCTTTAAAATCTGGCAGATTAATGTTCATGCCCCGACCGAAGAAAAAGATGAAGAAACGAAGGAATCGTTTTACAATCACCTGGAAAGACTGGTCGACACAAACGACACAAAAATTATTCTGGGTGATTTCAACGCCAAGGTTGGCAATGAGCTATCTCATCGGGGAACGACTGGAGGATATAGCCTCCACGATGAAACAAATGGCAACGGCCAGCGCCTTATTGACTTTGCATGTAGCAGAAATCTGGTCATACGTTCGACTTGCTTCCCACATCGACGCATTCATAAAACGACCTGGGTATCACTAGATGGCAACACACAAAACCAGATCGATCATGTTCTGATCCAACAACGTTGGGCCTCGAGCATACTTGACGTCCGTACATACCGAGGAGCAGATTGTAATTCAGATCATTACTTGATCAAATTAATCTATCGATGTCGTATGTCAAAGGCATATACAGCGAAGACCAGCCCGCTACAAAAATTTGACATCGAAAGGCTCCAAACGGCGTCTGTGGCCGAAAATTTCACGGAGACCTTCGACAACCAGCTGGCTCCCATCTTATCAGATGCATCATTAAAGACGAGCAATGCGCTTTGGATGGAAGTGAAAGCGGCTTTCAGAACCATGGCAGAACAGACGATCGGACATCAAGGTTGGCGCAAGAGGAATGATTGGTTCGATGATGAGTGCCAGAATGCGTTAGATAAAAAGAATCAGGCGTACAAAGAAAACGTAGGTAGGAAAATCAGGACAAAGAGAGAACACTATGAAAATTTCAGAAGAGTAGCGAATAACATAATTAGGATTAAGAAAAGAAAATACTATGACGACCAATTGAGAAGTATAGATGTAAGTTTAGCGAGCAATAACACAAGACCAGCATACAAAGTAGTGAAAAGCCTGAAACGTGGTTATCAGCCCAAAACCACGCTCTGTCGTGATGACAGCGGCAATATCATCACTGATGAAACCAAGATTAAGGTAACATGGACATCATACTTCAAGGACCTCCTTAATCGTCCGCACAGCTCCAGAACATCGGAGCCTATAGATGTCTGCGGAGAGCTTCCATTGGCGCCACCAACTCTGGATGAAGTTTGTTCCACCATCAAAGCCCAAAAGAATAATTAAGTGCCGGGCATTGATGAGATTCCAGTGGAGCTCATCAAATATGGTGGCAGTAGTGTTCACCAAGCTATTCACAAAGTCATCCAGTACATTTGGCAACAACAATATATGCCGAAAGAGTGGAGCCAATCAATTATATTCCCTATCCACAAAAAAGGTGACAAGTTACAGTGCGAAAACTATCGAGGCATATCACTACTTTGTACGGCGTATAAAATATTTTCTAAAATCTTAGAAAATAAAATCGGGTCATAAGCCAACAGTATTATTGGGGAGCATCAAGGTGGCTTTAGGGCAGGTAGATCAACAACAGGCCAACTGTTCACAGTCAAGTAGGTACTTGAAAGATGCTGGGAGTTCAACATAGACGTACACCAAATTTTCGTTGACTTCAAGCAAGCATACGACAGTATTGATCGTAACGTACTGTACCAAATAATACTTAGTTTTGGCATCCCAGCCAAACTAGTCCGTCTTACCAAAATGACAATGACGTCGACAACCTCCCAAGTCCGCATCAATAACCAACTCACCGATGCCTTTGACGCAAATATCGGACTAAAGCAGGGAGATGAGCTGGCCCCATTGTTATTCAATTTGGCTCTAGAGCACGTCATACGGAAACTACCTGTCGATACGCGAGGTACATTACTACACAAGTCGAGCCAAGTGGTGGCCTATGCGGACGACATCAACATTCTGTCACGGTCACTAGCAACTGCCAAAGAACTCTTCCTGAAACTCGACAGCGAAGCAAAACTAGTAGGGCTACAAATCAACGAAAATAAAACAAAGCTCATGACGCAGTCGAGGGAAAATACCCAAAACACACAAAATATCACACTTGGCGAATACAGTATCGAAAATGTCAGCAAATTTGTGTACTTAGGCGCCAAAATAACGAAAACGGGCAATGAAAGAGACGAAATACGCCGAAGAATACAGCTCGCAAATAAAATATTCTATTCAGTTTTGAGGCTCTTTAAGACCAGCTGCATACACACGAAAACAAAGCTCCAAGTATACAAATCTGTGATAAGACCTGTGTTATGCTATGGGTGTGAAACATGGACCCTAACCCAAGCATCCGCAAATATATTGAACGCCTTTGAGCAACGGGTCCTGAGGCGAATAATCGGAGCGAAACTAGACGGATACCAATGGCGAATTCGAAACAACCATGACCTGTATGAAATTTTTGATGAACTGGAGTTCTCAAGGATTGTAAGACTGCGGCAGTTTCAATTGGCTGGACACATGAATCGTGTGGACGAACAATGGATACCCAAGAAGGTATTCGTTGGGAGAACTGAAGGCCGGCGGCCAGTGGGGCAACCGAGGAAACGCTGGCCTGACTTGGTCGACGAAGACAGTTCATCGTTGCTCGGATTTCGGAATTGGAAGACGCGATCAACGGACCGGGACAGTTGGAGGTGCTGTTTGCAGGAAGCGAAGGCCCGAAAGGGGCTGTAGGGCTAAGAAGAAGAAGAAGAATTTTAAGTTATTTTCGTTATATTTATTTTTAAGCTTATGCATAGTGAATATTTATGGCGTACTATCTTAGATTTCATAGACTTAAAAATTTTGTAGAAATTCATTTCAAACTAAACATGATAATGGTTTTAGCTTTCTTCAGGGCTTTGTGAAAAATTTTGGCCTATGCGGATGACATCAACATTCTGTCACGGTCACTAACAACTGCGAAAGAACTCTTCCGAAAACTCGACAGCGAAGCGAGACTAGTAGGGCTACAAATCAATGAAAATAAAACAAAGTTCATGACGCTGTCAAGGAAAAATACCCCAAATGCGCAAAATATTACACTTGGCGAATACAGTATCGAGAATGTTAGCAAATTTTTGTATTAAGGTGCCAAAATAACGAAAACGGGCAATGAAAGAGACGAAATACGCCGAAGAATACAGATCGCAAATAAAATATTCTAATCAGTATTGAGGATCTTGAAGACCAGCTGCATACACAGAAAAACAAAGCTCCAAGTAGACAAATCTGTGATAAGACCTGTGTTATGCTATGGGTGTGAAACATGGACCCTAACCCAAGCATCTGCAAATATATTGAACGCCTTTGAGCAACGGGTCCTGAGGCGAATAATCGGGGGGAAGCTAGACGGGGACCACTGGCGAATTCGATACAACCATGAGCTGTATGAAATTTTTGACGAACCGGAGGTCTCAAGGATTGTAAGACTGTGGAAGCTGCAATGGGCTGGACACATAAATCGTATGGGCGAACAACGGATACCCAAGAAGGTATTCGTTGGGAGAACTGAAGGCCGGCGGCCAGTGGGGCAACCGAGGAAACGCTGGCCTGACTTGGTCGACGAAGACAGTTTATCGTTGCTCGGATTTCGGAATTGGAAGACGCGGTCAACGGACCGGGACAGTTGGAGGCGCTGTTTGCAGGAAGCGAAGGCCCGAAAGGGGCTGTAGTGCTAAGAAGAAGAATGCATTGTGCAATTGTATTCGTGAACGGCTCGTTGCACCAGATTTTCAAATGATCTAGGGAACCCATCCTTTTCAGACATCTCATAATTGCTTCTCCTCTTAAAAGGGAAGTCAGGGACTTCACAATTTTGGCATAGTTTTGAATGAATAAACGATAGTAGCCTGAAATTCCTAAGAACGATCGCAGATCTTTTAGGAACAGGAAAATTCACGATTGCCTGAACTTTTTGTGGGTTAGTTTTGATGCCGTCACTACCGACTACGAATCCCAGAAATTAGACTTCGCTCTTAAGGAACTCACATTTGTGGAACTGAGTTTTTATGTTGGAACCTTCCAGGGTTTCGAGTACCTCGTCCAGGTTTTTGAAGTACTCTTCTTCATTGCTTCCAAAGATGATGATATCATCGATGTATAGGCAGCAACGAGTTCTTATGTGCTCACGTATGATGTCAGCGAGAGTCCTCTGGAATATGAGAAAAGCATTTTTCAGTCCGTGTAAACTCGAGCTTGCCGTTTTTGACAGAAAAATCGGTTTTGGGAATGTCATCTTCCTTCAGCGGTATTTGATGGCAGCCACTTTTATGGCCAATAATAGAAAAATTTTTATTTTTTCCCAAATTGGCCAATATCTCGCCTATTTCCGGAATGGGGTACTTGTCTGCGATGGTAACTGAGTTCAGTTTGCGGTAGTCAATCACAATTCGATATTTTTTCTCCCGTTTTTTAGGAACGACCCAAACTGGAGAGCTGTATGTAGATTTAAATGGTCTGATTATTTCATCTTGGAGAAGTTTATTGATCTCCCTTTCAACTACTTCTTTTAAGACCATCGGGTATGGGTATGCCCTGGAATATACGGGGTCGTCTGATTTTGTTCGTATTTCTCCCTTCACTGGACTCGTGTACGTTAAGCTTACATCAGGTTCCATTAATAATCTGGAACAATTTTTAGGTCCTTGTAAAAAATTTTTTTTACAAAGACCAACTAGTTTCGCGACCTGTCTGTCCGTTTTTCCGTCTGTCCGTCTGTCCGTGCATCACAGCTGATTCGCTCAGAAACTATAGAAGCTAGAATGCTTAAACTTTGTGAAAAGGTCAGAAATGATGGTCTCTCAAAAGTTTAGGTCTTACCAAAAATTTAAAAATTTTTTAAGGGGGGTCCCCCTTAGAACGAATTGGCCCTTAAAAAATTTTTTTTATCAAAGGTAGTCGAGTGGGGTTTCAAATTAAAGGTCTTGATAGAACTTCTTGAATCTGAAATATAAAAATCATTTTATGAATTAGGTGGTCCAGTGGAAGGCAAAAATGTACCTAAAATTTGTATCCCCCCCCTCGCGATTGGACACTTTTGAGCCGAAAAATCTGAAAATTATCACAAATGTGGGCCTTTATGAGCAAAAGGGCAACAAATACCTCAGAAATCGAAATTCACTCAACTTTGTTAATAATAGTATGATTTGTAGATTTTACATTTTTGCCCATAAAATCAAAACGGTACCTTAAAGCTTCTTGAAATTTCGCGATTATATAGACTGATATAAGATATATACGTTCACAAAATTTAATTGAGATCGAATGATAATCAAGTGAGTTATAGCGATTTCAATTGTATGAAATTACAACAACAATAACACGTATTTATGGTTGATACATATTTCAAATTGACCTAGGGACTTCTTTTTCTTTCAATTTTCATAAAAATTTTAGGAATAGTGTTTAACTCGAACATGTTCAACCGGCTGAGCATTCAGGGAAACCATTTAAGCTAGAATAAAATGGCGGCTGCACTGTGCGTATGGAAGGAATTGTGCACCTTTTGTATAAATTTGAAAGATTTCATATCCAAGTATTGGATAAATAATTCAAGTTATCGATTCACGCTATTAGAAAACATGTTCCTAACTCTAGGATGTTTACAAAGACCTTCTGGTAGGAGCACTCTCCTGCTTACTTAACTTGTTTAAGATATTTCTCAATTTTAAAGTTTGGCCTTGGTTCAAATGAGAAGTCCTGATATCTATCTTATTGACCGTTTCTGATGGGTGTTGCTTCAAGGGAATTAAAGGTTAGGGTATAGTGTCATTTAATTTTTGTTGGTGTATATCACTACCTTGAGGTGTTTAAGAGTGTCGTTACCAATGAACCCATCAAAGGATATAAGGCTTGGGAGTATGAAAAATTTGATCTGATTTATTTGAGAGCCAAAAAAGTAGAATGCATGATGGGTGATTTCTACGCTACCTCCTACGGAATTTGCATATTTATTGTGCCAGGCTTTTATATAATTTTTATTGGAGCCGGTGTCCACTAAAAATCGCAATCGCTCTCCACTTCTTAAAGTATGTTCAAAGAAAGGAAGCAAAGGGTGTTTCAGCCTAAAAAATTTATATCGTCCAGATGTTTGTCTTGATCCAGATGTGGTTCGTCCTGTGAATCTGTATATTCAGTTAGGATTTGGTCATAACTTTCATCTTCTTCCTCGATTTTACTTTCATATTGTTCGTCCGTAGTGTCCTTCGGAACATCGGCGTCCAGTTCTGCATAAAATACCCTTTGAACTTTGTGAGGTGGATGTTGTCTTTGGGTAGGATGCTGTGGCCTTTTTTGAGGAAAATATTGTTTCTGAGGCTTATTCGCGTAATTAACCGCGTTAGTCCTTAAGGACTGGTCAATGTCCATAGGGGCGGGGCCTCGTGGCGGCCGATGGAATGATTTGTTAAATGCTCACTCACGCTGAGGCTGTTGATAGATTTGTTGATAGAATCAGGGCTGTTGAAGTGCTTGAGAGTTATGGACCAATTCAGGGCAGAACTCGCGTCTTGGTGCTAGAATGTAAGGGACCAGGCATATTCGTCGTGGAGGGACTAGAGGTGAATTATTATGATACTTTCGTGCAGCAGAGTTAAAGTTGTTGGCATACTGTGCACGGTAATCTAGGTTCTGCAGCTTGAAACACAGATGTAATGCTTGGGAAAAGTCCACTGGTCTCCGAATACTCAGTAATCTTTTCAGATCTCCCTGTAGTTCCCTTATAAACGTGTCCGAAGCATCGTCTCGATACGCTTGCGTCATGATGTTCATGGCATTCTTATTCATATCAATGGATCCCAATTTATTTAGGATCAACGACAAAACGGCTATACGTACACTTCTTGGTAGAACTGCTGGTATTTGAAGGTACCCAGATCACGCTTGTCTGCATATTGCAGAGCAATACACTTAGAAATGTTTGTCCAATTTTGGTAATGGATATTCAAATCTTCATAGAGTATACAAATTTCACTCCTGAATATTCAATTTCTTATCATAAAATATGTTAGCTCTTGTTTTGGATAACTCAGCAAGTAGCAATAAAATTTCTCTTACAGAATATTGCTTACTTTTCAAAAAATGCTTGTAAATAAAAAGAGGTATTATTTTGAGCACTATGAGTGCTAATTGTTTTGCTTTTTTACTTTTTGTTATTTCGTTACAAAAGGATTCACTTTTACACATAGCTTTCAAAAATTTCTCTTTAGATATTTAATCGTTTGTCTTTTCATTTCAGAATAACTTTACAACATAGAACTTCTTCACAAATAATAATTTTAACAATTGCCTTGAAAGAAATCTGGTATTTGGCGTAATTTTACAAATAGTACTTACAAAAGCAACATTCCTGTATTCATAATGTTGTCCCAGCGTCAAAGTATTACCATATTTCTTAAAGCCTTGGTTGTCCTTCAGTGTAGGGTTGGTTAACCTCGGTGGGCTGTGGTCCCTTGACCGCTATTCCTTGAATTCCTTTTTGCAGTCCTTTGGTTGTTGCAGCTTCTGGGGATGGGAACACGCGTATTTGCGGAACGTGTTTTATTTCCGACTTATTTTCACTCGCTTAATTCTTACGCGCAGTAACCAAGTGCTTGGTTATCGCGAACCGTTACTGAATTGCAAAAAAAGGACCACTGGCCAGTCTCAGCACGATGTATGACGAAAAATACTTAATGATTTCGTGTTGAAATCACCCTGTCAATCATTTTTGCAATTTTAACAATCGCGTGTGCAAGTGCCCCACTGGTTGGAAGCCAGTTAATAAATCAAACGCGGGTTATTTAAAAAAAAGCATATTTTGGGGATAAGGCCCGTCTTTTCTTTTTAAATTTTACAATTGAACTAAACTTATATTCGAATTCTTAATTCTAAGCTAATGTTCCAAAAACTGTAATTCGACGATTTCCACAGAATTGTGGAAATCTTGACGGTTCCGATTTCGTGTCTGCGATGCTGCCCTGGCGTCAGCAGTTTAAGATTGTGGGAACATGTTCACTTACAACCAGAAATTAAGATGAAAAATAAACAAACAAATTCTCAAAAAGGAGAAGTATTTTTAACTTTCATTTGAAAAAACGATTTCAACATGATCTTAAAAAGATGAAATTAATTTATCAGAGTTTTTTCCAACTCAGTTTCTTTCTTTCTTTCAATTTTGTTGAAATATTGTTGCTAAAAGCATCATAGTCCCTATGTATAACAAATTAAAGTGGTAGGAGCATCCTCCTGCTAAATGGATTTTGTATACGAATTAGTAAATCAAACAATGTGCTCCAAAGAACTCTCAGGAAAAATATAATGTGATTATATGGCCTCAAATTCGCCCCTATTTTGTTTATGTTTTACTGACCTCATTATTTGAACAATTACAATAACATATCAATGTAACAAACCATTTCTGAAATGTTGGAAGTGCTTATCTTCCAGTAGAGTAGAGGAGACTCATTTTGGAAAAACTATTAAAAAAATATAATAAAGACTGTAGACTTTTAAATTATGTATTGATTGAACAAGAGGAAAGGAATTAAAAAACAAATCAAAATTGCATCAGTTTTAAAAATCTCATATTTGGCACCCTTAAACAACAACGAACAACGTCCTATAATGTTTTTTTTTGCAAGATGGACAAATGAAATTGGCATTATCTACTCAACAGTATTCATGGGCCCAACGATAGCATTTTCTATTCTATTGTTCTCCGTGATGGTCGTACTTTTACTACCCATTACAAAATAGGCATTCGGTATAAGGTTCACTATCGTCGTCTAAAAGTTCCATTTCTTCTACAAAAGTGTAACCTTACCTTTTAAGAAAAAAATTATTGAAAAATATGCAACTCATTCATGTAGCTACAAAGCATTCCATAAGTAATTCTTTCCTTTTACTTTTATTTGCTTTAAAATTGACGGAGATTTAAATAAGTTGCGATTCTTTTCACCTATTTTTGAAATACTCTGTTCTAAAGCGTTTTTCATGGTGACGACGTTATAATATTTGCGGTTCCTGGTTTTCTACTTTTATTACCTTTCGCGTCCTTGATTTTACTTGAAAGTGGAGTTATGTCAACAGGTGTGATAAACTTATTAGAAGTACTGCCAACAATAAAATCCAACAATATCTTGTAAGTCGCTCCCCTGTACTACAGAACTTAGGCAATATGACGTAGAAGGCATACGTTCGATGGTTTGTTCATGTGAAATAGAAGGTTCTGCAGTCGCTGATAGAAATACTTCCTCTTTTCTTGCTGATTAATCCAGTATATCTCCCTGCTTTAGTCCCATATTTGTGTCAAAGGCATCGGTGAGTTGGTTATTGATGAGGACTTGGGAGGTCGTCGATGTCATTGTCACTTTGGTACGATGGAATAATTTGGCTGGGATACCAAACCAAAGGTTAATTTAGCACAGTACGTAATGATCAATACTGTCGTATGCTTGCTTAAAGTCAACAAAAATTTGGTGTACGTCTATGTTGAACTCCCAGCATTTTTCAAGTACCTGCTTGACTGCGAACAATTGGCCTTTTGTCGATGTACCTGCACTAAAACCTACTTGATGCTACCCAATAATACTACTGGTATATGATCTGATTTTATTTCCTACGATCTTTGAATATATTTTGTACACCTAACAAAGTCGTGTTATGCCTCTTTAAATATCGCACTGTAGGTTGTCTCCTTTTTTGTGGATAGGGAATATAATTGATTGGTTCCACTCTTCTGGCATAGTATATGTTCTTGTTGCCAAATAAGCTGGATGACTTTGTGAATAGCTTTATGAATACTGTTGCCACCATATTTGATGAGTTCTACTGGAAACTCATCGATGCCCAGCGCCTTATTATTGTTTTGAGTTTTGATGGTGGAACAAACTTCATTCTGAGTTGGTAGCGCCAACGAAAGCTCTCCGCAGACATCTATAGGCTCCGATTTTCTGGAGCTATGCGGAGAATTAAGGAGGTTCTTGAAATATGATGCCTATCCCTCCTTAATCGTTTTTTTTGGCTGATAGCCGCGTTTTAGGCTTTTCACTACTTTGTATGCTTGTCTTGTGTTGTTGCTTGTTAGACTTACATCGATGTTTCTCAACTGATTGTCACAGTGTTTTCTTTTCTTGGTTCTAATTATTCTTATTCACAGCTCTTTTAAAATTTTCATAGTGTTCTCTCTTTGTCCTGGGTTTTCTACCTAAGTTATCTTTGTATGCCTGATTCTTCTTGTCCAACGCACTCGGGCACTCATCATTGGATCAATCATTTCTCTTGCCCCAGGCTTGTTGGCCAATTGTGAAGTCTGCCGGGGTCTTAACACCCGCTTTTACTTCCATCCAGAGCTCGTTGCTTGTTTTCAGTGATGCGTATGATAAGACGGGAGCCAGCTGATTGTCGAGGGTGTCCGTGAAAATTTTGGCCGCAGACGCCATTTGGATCCTTACGATGTCAAACTTTTGTAGCGGGCTGGACTTTGCCGAATATGCCTCCGACATATAACATCGATAGTTTAATTTGATCAAGTAACGACCCGAGTTACAATTGGCACATCGATATTTATGGACGTCAAGTATGCTCGAGGCCCAACATTGTTGGATCAGAACATAATTTCATGAATGCGTCGATGTGTGAAGCAAGTCAAACGTACGATTAGATTTCTGCTATCAATCAGGTGCTGGCCGATGTCATTTGTTTCATCATGGAGGCTATATCTTCCAGTCATTCCCCGATGTGAGAGCTCATTGCCAACTTTAGCATTGAAATCACCCAGAATTATTTTTGTGTCATTTGCAGACAATGAGTAGTCTTCCCAAGTGATTGTAGAACATTTCCTTTGTTTCTTTATTCTCTTCTTTGGTCAGGGCGTGTACATCTATCAGCCAGATATTAAAAAATTTCGCTTTTATCCGGATCGCACACAACCGTTCATTGATTGCCTTAAAATCAATAAAATGCAAGTTGAACTCCCTATCCACAATGAAGGCCACTTCGAATTCTCGTTATCCACTTTTGAATATTGTTTCCGAACTCATGTCTTGAATGTGATTTCAAGTCCAGTTCGTTTCCTGAATTGCAAGTTTGTTCAATTTATATTGACGGGCCTGTTGTTGACGGTCCTTAACAGCGCCAGGGTAATTGAGTGATCTCACATTCCAGGATCTAATGCCGTAGTTCTTTTCCGTTTGCAAGGTCATTGCCGTGAATCCAATTCATTCCGAGGCTCTTCTGCAGGTTTCGGAACATTGTAGAATTTTCCAGGGACGGGGAGTTAACCCGTCGCCCAACCTCCATTCTGGCGGCATGGTTATTACGGAAGACACACCTTCACTCTATCACGTCCCCACAAAGTGTGTGTAAGTAGGATTTAGTAACAGAGCTGTAGAGGTATTTACAGTTATTAGAATTTCTCGGCATTTCACGTCCAATTATTTGGGAGCCAGTTGACCCAATCTGTGATCCCGAGAATATTAACCACCATTTAATCGTGGGATTTAGGATGCGAAATGATAGAAGCTGTAGGTTGGGGAAACAATGTGTTCCCTCCTCCTTTCTCAAATGGGTTTGGGACCGTGTGTGACGGAGTTGAAAAAGAGTGCTAATAAACAAAGGATTATTCAATCTAGACAAAGCAAACATTTAAAATAACGTAAAAGAACTGACACGCATTTCTTTGAAAACTTGAATGATGATGATAATTATAGGAAGATTTTTTAATGATTATATGTATAACTACATTTGAGTGTAGTTTGAAATTAAATTTTGATCGTTATTTGTGTGTATTTAGTGACAAACAGAATACATAACTAGCAGATAAGAGTAAAACTAAAACTCATCACAAACATTTAAATGTATAGGGAGCAGCAACAGAACTTCCTTTTTACAAAGCTTAATAAAACCGATTGTATGAATCAATAACAAACTCTGTTTCTTACATTGTAGGCGCGTACCTAGAATTTTGTTTTACATAGTTTTGAAGATCAAGCCAGGTAGGTGACGTCCCCCACTCTCCATACGCTGAGTAACCGATGAGCTGGCGTTTTTCGTTACTGTTGCCAGTGTAGCAAGTGTTATGTTGGTAATTTCTTCCTGGATGTCAGTCTTCAAATCTTGTAGGATCCTTGGATGTTGCATGCAAACAAGGGAATTCAAAAAACCCCATTGAAAAGAATCGGCCAAATTGGAAGAGTCCAAGGGCAGGCGCATGTTTGAACGAAAAACCCCGTAGCGATCGCAACAATGAAGCTCTCACTGCTTGAATATTCTCCTCACATAGACCCGAAAGCGGAAGCACGTTCATGTGATCTGCACTTCACACGTCGTCGATTTCTATATGTGCTTCCCAGGCAATGTTAAAACATCGGTATAAGGCGGCACACAAAATGTTGTGAAGCATAGTATACTCAAATAGTATCCAGGCTCAATATACGAGGTGTGACAATTAAGTAATGAGACTGATTTTATTGCCGCACTTGTGGTAAACCTGCGACCTTGAAATTCCCTTCCCCTTCCCCGGCATCCTTTCCCTTTCCATTACTGTATTTACTATTGCTCTAGCTTGTTTAGTTCGCCTGCTGTGTCATGTTGAGTAGACGTGTTTTGGTGGTGCTCATCACGAAAATGGAGAAACGAAATCGAAAGCAACGCGTCGCGATAACATTTTGCGCCAGATTGGGTGAAACAGCTTCGGAAACATACGCTAAAATTGTAAAAGCGCATGGTAATAGTGCTCTTAGTCGTGCCCAGGTATTTCGATAGCGTAAAGAGTTTAAGGAGGGGCGTGAAAGCGTGGAAGACGAAGCGCGGAGTGGGAGACCAGTCGAGATGTGGACTGACGCAAATGCGCAGCGTGTGGATGCCCTAATCCGTGAAGATCGGCGTAAATCAAGTCTATTCTCGCCAAGTACTCGAAAGATTGTGAAAACGAGTCAACAGGGTACGCCCAGACATCGCTCGTAACTGGATCCTTCATCATGACAACGCGCCGTGCCACACCGCCCTCAGCACGTCTCAGTATTTGGCCTCTAAACGGATCGCCGTGTTGCAATAGCCACCTTAGTCGCCGGTTTGTCACCTTGTGACTTCTTTTTGTTCCCTAGTACAAAATCGGTGGTCAAAGGAATCCATTTTGAGTTGATTACAGACATCTAGGCGGCCGTGACGAGGGTACTCGCGGCCATCCAAGTCGAAGCATTCCCGAATGTTACAAAGTATGGAAAACGCGCTGGAATCGTTGTATAGCTGCCCAAGGACACTACTTTGAAGGGAATGGCAGAGTTGTGGAATAATTTTTAAATATACAGTTTTCATGGAATTAGTCTCATTACTTAATTGTCACACCTCTTATGGCGGCACACAAAATGCTGTGAAGTACTCTTTTCTTGCTAGTCCAGTTCAATTCGTACTCAGAGATAAAAAAATATTATAATACAACGCAGTAAAGAAAACTCTGAGTTAAAGTCAAGCTATCTTTAAGTGTCTCGGCAATAGGGTGTAAATGCCCTAAGATACCGCATTTTCACTCCTCAGAACTTATTATTAATTTGAATTTCTTAGATGTTCCTTAAGTCTTTTCATAAAAATCAATAATGAGTTTCTGTTTCTGGTAGATTGTTATATATACGCAGAGCATCACTCGTTGCATCGTTCTTTAGTCGATGATGATTTTAGCTATTATAGTTTCTATGGTTTTGTGAGTGCTGAATTGCTTTTATTCACCGGCAAAACCACCTTCATCCATAAATTCTTACTAAAAACGAAGTACCATGAGTATTTATGGAGAATCATCAATAAAATAAAAATTCACAGCTTCACAAAAAATAATGAATTTTATCATATTTTCCAAAAATATTCACATATTAAATATTTCCCCATAGTCATAGATTATCACTGATACAAGTCCTCCTCAAAGTAAGTGGACACCGAATCACATTCTGCAACATGGATAACATATGTTATAAATCTTAGAGCTTTCAAATATTAGCGCTCTCACTTAGCATTGTCTTCCATCCAATATGGATACTTTTTTTCGCATTATTTTGGACCAACCACTCCTTTAAGGGCTCAAAGTAGTCCAGCAATGCAGACGAATTTAAGATCTTCGACCCTCCTAAGAGCTCATTTAATTCTCTCCACGTTCGTTTTGAGCCAAGCGACATCACTTCCCTAAGTTAAAAGAAAATCGAAACTAAATTTGAAATGAAATGCTTTAGTACGTTGAACATAACCAAGATACTCAGTCATTGGATTCGTCATTCTGCCAACAAAGAAGTAAATGGTTTACCTGCAATGGCTCACCTCAGCTTGTCACCAATGTTTTTGTTCTGGTAAAACGTACAAAATGCTGAGCCATTAACTTTTCCTTCCCCAGTGCCTCCCAGCTTGCAAAGCGATTTATAGGCATGAAACCCAAAAACCTTGGAAAAAATTTTGCTATTTTCATGATAATATTTATGAGCTTCATATCCTATTAAAAATTAAGGAGATTACTTACGCAGCTGGTCGTTCCTCGAAAATATCGAAGAAAACTGGACTGACGTCAAAATGAACGTCCGTACGGTACTGGGGTGGATCCACTCCAGCATGCTCCTGCATTAGAAACCAGTAATGGCAATTATACTCATTAGGCTTGATGTCCCCATTAAAAATGTCCAGCCACAGCTTTTCTTGAACGTAGTACTCCATCAACGGGAAAAAGACTTCCACGGCCTTATGGAAATATCAAGGAATCTCAATTATTCTCCATGTGTTATATTTTATGTTACCATATAAAAAAGGTTGTTTAGATGAATTTCTTTTGCATATTTGTGATTCTCCGGCATGCCGATAATTTTTAAGTAGTCGGGATGCATTGCAGATAGCGAGGCTGCTTCGGCAAATGATTTGGAAAAGCCGGGACAAGGCTGCCTGTTCAGACCTACCGGCAATTTACCTTTTTGCATTGAGTACTGCATTAAAGCCATATCTCCGTGAAGTTTGACGAAGTTACTGAAGTCAGGCTTAGCGCAAAATCTGAGAGCGATATCGGCATCTAAGTCATAGAAGTCACTAGTGCAGACTTTATACAAAACTTTATTACTCCTTGTAACTCGACTGTGTTCGTTAAAGTAGTCTCTGAAAACCAAATGAAAGAATGCAATATTAATCTAATAGTAATAAATTATAAATATAAATAAATGAACCGAACTTATTAACATATAGGTATTAGTATGCACTTTGAATTAAAGCATAGTTTATTGCCTCGATAAATTAGGATAGTTAAAAAACGGTATATCTGATGGCCAATTTCAAAAGTGAATAGCAATGTTCATCATCATGTCTTACGATAGCCTCGAAAAAAAACAAGGATAGCAGAAAGATATAACGTAATGGTACCATAATGTGTATTTTGCCAGTATGTTGATATATTTAAACAATAATAATATGTTTGCGGTAAATAGAAGTTGGACACGAGTCATGTGTACTTCTGTACCGTAGAAAACTTATTTGAAAGCACAGAAAACGCCATACATTTGTTGTCATATAAATAAATTTATTTTTTACCATGCCTAGGTAAAGCACCCAAAATGTATTTTGAATCGTTTTATTTACGTAAATTAACCTTGAATTGATTATAAGTGCCTGGTCATATTAATACTACTCTCTCCTCCCCTCCTCCAACTATCACACTTATTTTGTATCCATAACTTTTCACTCTAATTAATATTGGATAAATGTAGGTTCTTTCTAAATTATTTAAATATTTTTATTAAGTATCTGCATTTCAAGAGCGCAATCCTGCCATTATTGCTTATTTATTCGATAAAACACTTGTAAGACTTTCACAAAATAATTTTTGGGCTAAACCGAAGGAATCATCATCCTGCATGAAAGTTTAAAAATAAAGGGTTGAAATTAAGGTTGGGCAATTATGGTTACAGGTCGAGCTGATCTGATCTGGTCAATCTATCTTCGCGAGTGGGGTAGCACTTCATTTTGTAAAATGAATTTTACAATGACTTGTTAGTTTTGCGTTCTGTATGTCCAGCTGTCCGTCCGGCCATCTATCCATGCGTCACAGAAAGTTCCCCTCCCCTTCGCAATTGCATACCTGTAGGTTTAAAATTCGAAAAAAATTACAAAGGTAGTTCTTTATGAGAACTTGTGTAAAAACTACCTCAGAAATGAAAATTAACTCAACTTTGTTACTAATGGTATTTTTCATATCCTCCCATAAAATCAAAAATGGAATCTCAAAGTTCTTAAAATTTTATAATTATATAGGTTAATATAAAGATCTTGCGTCAACAATATTTCATGGAAATCAGGTCATAGCTAAGTGAGATCAAGATATTTAGATTATTTGGAATCACAATAGCAGGTGTTGATAGTTGACGTATATTTCCAATCAACTTAGATACAACAATTTTTCTTTGAATTCTCATGAAAATTTCAAGAATTGTTCAATTTGATGGGCATTCAGAAATTAAATGGTGGCTCCTTTGTAATTACAAAAGAAACCGTTGATGTTTTGGATTTATTTGAACGATTTTTTATAGAAGCAATGGATGGACAATTCATCTTTTTTTCTTTTCGTTGCACTGTAATGAATCATGCGACGACGCTGGTGACCACTACCAACACATTTTGCTGCTAGGTGGCTTGTCATTTTACGTTGGTTGCGACCAGTGCACATCCCACGTCTATTTTATCGTGGGGTGCCAACCGAATTTCGACAGCCAGATGATAGCAAAGTGTGTGGGTGGCGAGTGCCACCGAAATCGATTGCTTTGATCGCAGCGGGATTTTGGTGTGAAAATTATATTGTGAGTTTTGTGGATGGGGTGAGGATTTTGTGTTGCAGCCTGAACCCAAACGTGAATATTTCAGGTAAATATGCTTTTGGACGAGGTTAACTGGTGATGTAACTTAGTTCTTAATTCTCGCTAGATCGATAAAATGAGTGCGCCGCTAATGCTTAGCCAATTTGCGGGTGGTCGTGTATAGGAAGGCGATGGAGATGTGATGCTTTCGCCAGTCCGTCATAGGAAATTCATACGCTCGACACATGTCGGCCACGATTGCAATGAGGATGACAAATGGCCAGTTCGATTTAGAATTTCTGCGACATAGTTAGTGACATAGTTTGTAGTGAATTAAGGAGTTTCATTAATGTCCGTGAAGGACTGCAGCGATGTTCTGCTGCCTCGGCAGAGGAAGGTGTTGGTTCCTGCCGAGAATGCCCTCGTCCGGAGACGCGTGAATGCGCTGGCAGGAACCAACACCTTCCTCTGCCGAGGCAGCAGAACATCGCTGCAGTCCTTCACGGACATTAATGAAACTCCTTAATTCACTACAAATGGCGCCCAACGTGGGGCCCGAAACGCCCGGCTGTATCATCAGTCGTGAGCACGAGACAGTCCATCGTCTCTACGTGTCCCCACTACGTGTCAGAATTTTTGGCGGGTAGATAACTCCCGAGGGTTTTTGCACTAATCGTGCCCCAGCAATTTAATAACTTTCGAACTTGTGTTGTCTTCGGACATCAATATCGTTTGGTCCTGCTTTTGAATTATACTTTGGTGGTTTACCACCATTGTATAACTAGTAAGGCCAAATGATATTAGAGTCCCTTTTTGTGTTCGGAAGTTATTATCCCAACATCTATTTTGCGGAGGATTCTGATCCGCTCCCCAAACCAGCGGTGCCTAAGTGTCTTAAATTACATGGATTTTGATTTCATGTGATTGGCTGATTAGCTAATCCATGACTATCCATGACAAGACACGCGCTGCTTGTGGATTAGAATCCCACCCTGGGCTGACAAGTTGTAACTTGAGAAGTTTGCTAATGAGGGATCACTTCTGAACCCTGATTTTCATGGTGCCACAAGAGAGTGTCCCTGAAACGCCATAGAAGGATTGTGCCATTGGTGTCCATACTTGGGAGGAAGGACGGAAAGGAAGGACCGAGTATTTTTTTTGATAACGATTAAAACTTTTCATACACTTTGGTTTTTTTTGTGAGGATTGAGTATAGCTCGCCACTTTCGGCCACTTTTTGTGTTTTGTCATAATAATAGTTAATTATTTCTTTCATAGCATTTTTTACTATTTTATTATTAGCGTCAACATTGTTAGGATAATGGAATTTCTAAACGCATGTAGACTTTGCCTACAGAGCAGCGAAGAAATGTATCCACTCTGTGATAGTTTCGTCGATGAAGCGAGGAGGATTTTTATTGTCGACTTCCTGAAGGAGTCCCTCAACATCAACATCACATTGGAAGATGGCTCACCAGACCACATCTGTGGTGAGTGTTACACTGAAGTGGAACGCATATACTCTTTCATACATCGCTGCAAAGAGACCGAGACAGCCCTACAACGACACAGATCGGCACGACGTCCTCAGGAACCAACCATACACCAGGCAAACAAGATTCGGAGAACTGATTACTATCCGTCTGAGGATCCGGATCCACCATCCCGATACCAGCCTTGGAACGCCTGGGATCTTCCGCCACGACTCGACCAAGTACCACCAACGACTCTAGGTTCAGTGGCCCCGCAAGAGCAACCCTATATGCTGAAGCTGAAGCATATTCCCAGCATCGTACAGGGGTGGAATCTACATTTTAGCGGGGAGCCAAACGACCTGAACGTGGAAGTCTTCATTGGTCACGTGGAGTCCTTAGTCGGAGAGATGTTGGCCGGCAACTACACGGTGCTGGCAGGATATCTACCAATGCTGTTCAGGGGAGCAGCACTCGAGACATACTGGCGGATTCATTCGGCCCCACCATCAATACGCTGGACACGGCTGAAGGAGGTACTCCGCATGGAATACTCGACGGTCAACATGGATGAGAGTGTCCTGGACAAAATCGGACGAGCCCTTTCATCAATATCGAGCCGATATCCTTCGGTTGAATGACCAGTTGTCAGAGCCTATGTCTTCCACTCAACTGCTGCGGGTGTTGAAACGGAATCTAAAGCCGGAACTTCGTTGCCATGTTGTAAACTCGGACCCACAGAACATGGAAGCACTACTGAGGTTCGTGAGTCGATTGGAGAGGCTTGAAGAAGACCTCCAAGAACGGCCTTACCTGCATGCGAGGACGGGTCCGCGACGTGAAATCGCAGAAGTGGCACCAAATTGCAACAACCCCAATCTGGAAGATCACACGGAGTCGAACACCTATGTTCCGGACTACCCAGATGGTGCCACTCCAAAAAACGGACGAGCGAGTACCCTACCACCTCAGTGGTACTCGAAAACCCCACAGTAGTTCCCCAGCCAGCTGCTAACCCCAATAGCCCTGACGTTAACCAACCAGCCATGACCACTATGACTGCGGATGTTCACTCTCTTCCGGAGACCTCACCAACGACAATATTAAAGCGACCACCACAGTCACTGCCAGAAAAACCCCGGCAGCCTCAAGTACGCACTCTAAAACCTTATCATGTTAGACTGCAGGAATATCGGTTGGCTCGAGAGCGAATATTTGCTTCCGAAGTAGTCACTTCCCGTCCGCGCACGACAAAATGGTCAACCCGTCGTTGGCGAAATTTCCGCAAGAGAGTGCGCATCTACCGTCAAACCTTAAACTCTTGTAACATCTCGGGGGTTGCTGAGAATGAGGTCAGTCCTTATCATCCAATTAAAGTGTTGGGCGAGACCGTGTTTGCATTGATCGACACGGGTGCCAGTATCAGTTGTCTTGCCTCGAGCTTTGACTCAAAGGTGCTCCAAGACTATCCGAACTTGATTAAATCCTGGCGCACTGAAATCAGTACAGCTGATGGCACCAAGCACCCTATACGAGGTAAACTAACCACACCCGTGACGTTCAGGGGTCAGACGAAGGATATTACCTTCTACATTATTCCGTCTTTGACTCAGAATGTATACCTTGGCGTCGATTTCGTTCTTCGCTTTGGACTGGCCTCAGATTTATTCACAGATTTGTCTTTAAAAACCAGAAATGTCAACGAAATCACTTCTACTCCCGATAGGCATGACCTGACGCCTAACCAACGGCAACGCTTGGATGCATCCATCGCTGCTTTCCCATCGTACGCTACCCAAGGCCTTGGCCGCACCACTCTAGTCTCACACACCATCGACGTTGGCGATAGTAAACCGATTAAACAGAGACACTACGCCATCTCGCCGGCCATGGAGAAATTGATGTATGCGGAGCTAGATAGGATGCTCGAGTTGGGGGTCATAGAAGAGTCCCAAAGTGCCTGGTCATCACCGGTAACCTTGGTTGTGAAGCCAGGTAAAGTTCGCCTCTGTCTTGATGCCCGTAAGGTAAACGCGGTTACCATCAAGGACGCGTACCCTCTTCCACTCATCGATGGAATACTAGGGAGACTGCCGAAAGCCAATTATATCACCAGTCTCGACCTAAAAGACGCCTTCTGGCAAATTCCACTCGATGAGGGCTCGAGGGACAAGACCGCCTTCACAGTGCCTGGACGACCATTATATCAGTTCGTCACAATGCCCTTTGGCCTGTGTAACGCGCCGCAAACGATGACTCGGTTGATGGACAAGGTCATCCCACCCCACCTGAAACACCAAGTGTTCGTGTACCTTGATGATCTGTTACTCATCACGGAAACGTTCGATCAACACCTCCTACTTCTACAAGAAGTAGCCTTGCACATCAGTAAGGCGGGACTCACCATCAACGTACAGAAAAGTAAGTTTGTCATGAAAGAAGTCCGATACCTAGGACATGTCATAGGACACGGCACGATCAAAACGGATCCAGACAAAACTCGTGCGATTGATGAGTTCCCCTTACCAAAAACTGTTAAGCAGCTACGACGTTTCCTTGGTGTGTGCGGTTGGTACCGAAGGTTTGTTCGTAATTATGCAACAGTTTCCGCGCCCCTGTCAGACATGTGTCGTAAGGGGGAGTTCGTTTGGACCGAACTCAGCCGAAAGGCATTTGAAGAGCTTAAACAAGCCCTCACGTCAGCTCCTGTCTTGCACAGCCCCGACTTCACGAAGCCCTTCTCCATTCATTGTGACGCCAGTCAACATGGAGTAGGAGCCGTGCTGGTGCAATTGACCGACGAAGGAGAGGAAGCTCCAATCGCCTTCATGTCCAATAAGCTCAATTCGGCCCAAAGAAACTATACTGTTTCCGAGCAAGAATGTTTGGCAGCGGTAATGGCTGTGAAGAAATTCCGAGCTTATATCGAGGGCCACCAATTCGAGATCATCACGGACCACGTGTCACTACAATGGTTGATGAACCAGGCAGATTTAAGTGGACGCCTAGCCAGATGGGCTCTTAAACTGCAAGGGTTCAAGTTCTCCATCAAACATCGGAAAGGAACTCAGAACATCGTACCCGACACTCTCTCACGGATGTTTTCCCCAGAGGGAGCCGAAATAACAATAAAGGACGAGGATCCCATCGAAATAGATTTGGACAGCCCACATTTCGAATCAGACAGCTACAAAGAGTTGAGGCAAACCATAGCGACCCAACAAACACAGCTGCCTGATTTGAAGGTAATAGACGGCTATGTGTATAGACGAAATGAATACGCCACTGGTGATCCATGGCAGGAAGAAGAGTCTTGGAAACTCTGGGTACCGGAGGAGATGACACAACATCTGATCTTCCGCGCACATGACCATCCTTTAAGTGCCCACGGAGGTTACGGTCGAACACTACGGCGACTCAAGAAATACTTCTTTTGGCCTAAAATGGCATCCCAGGTCAAAGACTACGTGAGTGCCTGTGAGACCTGTAAAGGCACCAAAGCGCCCAACCAGCCTCTTCGACCTCCTATGGGTCAACTCAACGTCCCAGAACGCGTATTCCAGCGTCTATACATCGATCTACTCGGTCCATATCCTCGGTCGTCCATGAGACACATCGGAGCTATAGTCGTTCTAGATCAGCTCTCAAAATTCCCAATGGTGGAACCTATCCGTAAATTCACAACTCCATCGATCGTGAAATTCTTAGAGAACCGGGTATTCCATGTGTTCGGTGTTCCAGAGAGTGTGTACTCAGATAATGGAGTACAGTTCCGGTCTCGGCAGTTTAAGAGCCTACTTGAGCAGTATGGCGTTGAACATCAACTGACGCCCATATACTCTCCTCAGTCCAACGCATCAGAACGGTTGAACCGCACCCTATTGGCCGCGATCCGTTCCTACGTCCACCCATCTCAAAAGGATTGGGATCGTCGATTGTCTGCCATCACATGCGCCCTGCGATCCTCGTATCATTCCGTCACCGGTGTCGCCCCTTACTTTGCCGCCTTTGGACAGCACATGATTTGCCACGGTAAATCATACCAGCTGTTACGGCAATTAAAGTGTTTGGGAGATCCCGTCATTGTGCTGGAGCCCCACGAACGTTTAGGAGACCTCCGCCAACAAATCGGACGGAAGATTAAGGCCGCAGGAAGTGCAAATGAAGCGCAGTACAATCTCCGGTCACGCTCTGCTAATTTCAAAAAAGGAGATGAAGTGTTCCGGCGAAATTTCCGCAGAAGTGACGCCGCGGGGCATTACAACGTCATGCTGGACAGGCGATTTTTGAAAAGCCGCATAAAACAGGTAATGGGACCTAACCGGTACCTGATAACGGATCCATCGGGAAAAGAAGTGGGGATATACCACGCGAAAGACCTGCGCCGATAGATAATTGGGCACGTCTGTTTGTCCGTCCGCATATATTTTCAAAAACGCGCAAAGGTTGTATACTT
This sequence comes from Odontomyia ornata, assembly GCA_963969285.1. NCBI lineage: Eukaryota > Metazoa > Arthropoda > Insecta > Diptera > Stratiomyidae > Odontomyia > Odontomyia ornata. The sequence continues at coordinate 185,867,468 of OZ017738.1, forward strand.
CCAGGCAAACATAGACATAAGTCAGTCCGTCCGTCTGTTAATTGTGTTCTCCTTTTATTGTTCGTCATCTCTAGTCCCGACGTCGAAGCCAACCCGTGAGACACAGAAAGATCCTTCAGCTCCTTTTTCGTAATTTGCATTGCCTTGGGATCACGAGAAAATTAGCTGCCCTGTAGTAATCTAGGAGCTATGGTTCTAAAAGCAGCGCTGACACAGGCACACAGCACGAACGCAATTTAACAAGGATTCAGTCGATTCAGTCACCTTCCCCATCGCAACACTCGCTCTTTTTTTTTTCTCTTTTTTCGCATGAAAAATAAGTGAAAAAATTTCTTTTGTACTTAACACCCGGGAAACAAAATTCTAAAACTGTTTAATATTTCTAATGTGTAGTGATTTTATTTCAATATCTTTTGAATATAATTTAACTAATTGCGGTGTAACGCGGTATGCAAATGCTTAGAACGAAACGGTTAACCCCTTAAATTATATGACCGATAAAATCATTGTATCATTCAAACCCCACAAAATTTGTCAAATTCCACCCATTCCAACCATAATAGTAATTAAAAATTGTTTGTTTGTCGGTAATTGACGCGTGCCTGTCTTATTCTTTCGATTTATTTCTCCCTTAATTACGCCTAATAATTATAAACATAAATTGATTTCAATTGAAAACTTAATCGAATCTACAAAAAGACGATTTGGAATTTTAAAAACAACCGAAACGAGTGTGCATTATCACCACCGCGGATTCACCCATAGATGGCACTTCTATTTCCACATTGTGGCATCCACATGCTCACCGCAAGGAGCGCATCAAGCAGTTAGTGAATTAGTGAATTTCACAACTCATGTCAACGAGACGCTCGCTTCGTTCGCAACCTCCGACGAGTCAACATCGCGCACGCCAACATGTAGTCCAAACTACATTCATTCCTATACTTGTAATTCTCTTTAGTTTTCCTAATAAAGTTATATTTGTGTTTCAGTAAAGTAATAATCTTTTCTTTCTAATGGGGATCGCGCATCGCTTATTAACAATCCCCATAACATCGTACGAGCGAGGTTATTCCAAGTGTCGCAAATAAGCGGGAACAAAATCCGCTTGCATCAGCCGCACGGTCGATTTTTAAGAAATTGTGACTGAAAAAGTGTTATCTTCATTCTTCGTACCAATTGAAAGTTCTTTCAGTTTTGCAGTAAATTAATCGCATAAATGGCAAATCGATAAAAAAAAAGACGTGCAATCGATTGCTCTACGGGTGGAGCTAGTAATGGCTGTCGGAAAAGATTTTGTTTAAAGCGTTCAAACTGGCGGCCGGAAAATTTGCACCTCGGTAAACCAAAAGCTTACAACGATTAGTGTATTTGACCCGCTCGTGCGTCAGTGATATCATTTCTTTTTCCGTCTCGCGAAGCATTCGTTTGTTTTATAGGATTTGTACTTTTACTGCGCAGAGTACATGGAAAAATAACAGTCGATAATGGCAAAAATTAATGCAGCGGAAAACAGGTATTCAGTGGGGGCCACATACGGCCGATCTAAAAATTCTAATATTAATAGGAATTATTCGCGTCATAGGAAAGGTCGTTTGCCTTGGAATAGGTTATGATGGAGTGTGGATGCATTGGGTGTTGTGAGTGAGAATGAACCCTCTGCTGGACAAACCTTATCATCTAGCTGGACTCCTACATCACAGAGCCGATGAAAATTATTCGTGGCGGATGTAAGTTGAACATAATTTTCAAAATTCATTAACCTGAGTATTGTTTTTATACAGTGCTAGTTAAGATTAGAGAAGTACACACTTCTATTGATATGCCGCAAACAATTGCAGCGAAAGCAATTCTATGCGATATTGAAGAAACCACAACTTCTATTCAATTTGTGAAGAGCGGCGAGCTGGATTGGACGAGACCCGACCGATTGTCAAGTCGTCAAAGGTTATGAAAGATGAGAAGGTGCCGAGTTACAGATTTTCGGATATTGTGGTGTATCTGTCAGTTTGGAATATTTCACTCGAGTGGAATCATTTCGAATATTTTTTTTTTTAAAGTATATTTTTAATGCTAGCAAACATAAATTGTGCGTTGTCTTATACGGAACACGGTGAAGTGTGAAAGTAATTTTAAACCATTCGTGCATGGGTCTAGAAAAACTAAACTATTTATGAATTTCTCCTCGCCTAAACGTCAAAGCAATTTATCGATGAAATAGGAAGCAGTAGAATAAGTAACAGCGAGCATTACCACGTTCGAAGACAATACGGTTGTGATATTCAAAGAAGTTTGCATGTATTTACACTTTGATAGCCGAATTTTTATAGGATTTTATACACAAGTACCTCCAAATAGTCAACGAGCGCTCGTCGTCGAGGGAAAGGTATTGTAAGTACCATTTTAATTTAAATTTTTATTATTTACCTATTTATTGCGAACGAAATATCTTTTAATTATTTATAAAATTATATATATTAATATTTATTTAAAAAAAAAAAAAAAATAATTCTTTTATAAATGCAAATGGGAAAATTGCTTTAATTCGGCATATTCAGATTTTTGAATATCGCAACACGTCACGAACAATACCTTAAAACACTATTGCATTGGTATACAGAGAAACAATAGAAGTTTACTCAATTACATTTAAAGTCATCAGACTTTTCTTGAGTGTTTTATGTTACACAGATTCCTTTTGATTTTGAATCTATTGAATAGTTTTGTTGATTGATCTTTATTCTTTCCCAACTACGAAGCCATCAAAGCAAGTCTGTTTTTTTTTTTGATTCAACCATCTCTGCATATTTTTTTTTTGATTCTGTCTCACTTTTGAATCTACAGTAATTGACATGCTTAATATAATTGTCAAAAAAAAAAAAAAACACTTCACAACCTATAAGCTATTAACCCTTTCATCATGTGTATGCAAACTAGCGTTTGTATGTATTCAGCTTAGAATTCAACGCGATTCAACGTATTAGCATAATTAAATCCAAATCAAATCGCGCATCATTCTGAACCATTGGATTTTGGTTGTATTTTTTTTGATACTGAACTCAGACTGGTTATGTTTGTTGAAATTATCAACAGAGCATTAAATCCAAGGAAATAAAAAAAAAGAAAAAATTCTTTAATAGAGTCTCAATAGATTAAAATTAATTTTGTCAAAGTTAATGTGGACATCCCCCATTTTGCGCTGCACTATTGCTAAATTTTAAAAGGGACACTGTCATCGATGTAGTGAATGGTAATTGTCAAAGATTTAAATACAAATTCAAAACCAGATATTTTTTTTAAATATTTTGCTAATTTCTACAAGCTAAATACATTCTCTTAATTGTGAATAAATTTAATTCGAAAAATGCTTAAGTAATGAATCGTTCGTAAGGAAGAAGAAGCATAGATTTTTTTTCTCACCTGGTTAAAACAAATAGCACTCCATATAACCATTTCTCAGCGATTTTTCATTACAAAATAGTAAATAAAACATTTTCCTTTGAAAATTCGACATTCATTATAATGAAACTACTTAATACTACATGTTAGAACCTAGTAATTCAGCAAATTTCAATTGATATTATTTAGAAAATAAAACTGAAATACCATATTTCATTTCTACGCAAGCAGAATTAATATCACGTTTAAACATTCCTATACAAAATTCCGTTTACATATGATAAAAAGAAAAAAATATTTATAATGAAATACCAGGATTTATTTCAATGTGTAAATCGATGTCAATTGAGAAGGATATGATATGGGTAGATTAAATTGAAATTTAACCAGATTAAAATTCAAATTTTAAGGGAAAAGGATTAAAATAACACTTAGATTTAAAAATTAAAGAAGTCTGAGCTGAAAATATTAATAAATAATATGCTTTCAATTCAAAGAAATCAGAAGTAAATGAATGGTTTAAAACTTAACATTGATTTAAGGAATAATTTAATGTGTATCTATTTTAAAATAAGTTACTTAAATACAATGGAGTGCTAATTTTCAAACTAAATCGGTCTTTCCTTTCCGATCACTCTGACCGGGTATAGGACCCGGTACGATGGTAGGCTCTCCACGTTACAAATGAGCCAGCCATCGGGCACTAATAATCCCATATAATCCTTCTGTATCAGGTGACTTCATGGGTTGAGTGGCCCAAGCAAAGTGCCTTTTTATGGCATAGAGTTATGCAATTCAATTGTATAATTCTATGACATAAATTGGTCACTGGGGTACTCCCCTTCTGATAATAAAGTTCATATGATTCAAGTTGTATGAGTTTTCCACTCAGAAGAGGAATACCTGGCCACTTCAACAATTTAACATTGGATTTATTCCGGTTGGGTGGGTATGAAGGGGCTCCACCACCTCCCGGTTGCCCCTCTTTCATTTGTGGGCCCTGAATTTATTTGGGTAAAGACAAGGTCACCCCAAGTTCGCCTTTCTTGTCAGGTTGCACTTGTTCTCGTAACAAGTCATAATTCCTTCGTGGAGGTTATTTACAATTTTGCGACTTCGGTCGTCTTCTGAGTTCTGCAAGCAATTCGTGAATGCGAAATGTTTTGTAGTGTGTCCTCGTGCCGGGGAAAAGAACCCGCCCCACGACACCGCAATGCTAGCCTGCCAGCGCATTCACGCGTCTCCGGACGAGGGCATTCTTGGCAGGAACCAACACCTTCCTCTGCCGAGGCAGCAGAACATCGCTGCAGTCCTTCACGGACATTAATGAAACTCCTTAATTCACTACAAGTTATAAATAAATAGACAGAGGATATTTGGAGGTTAGTAAAGCGCGTTTAAAATTATTGAATTAATGCACGAAAATCAGCAACAAATTTCCTGGCATTTTGTAAATGTGTGTTACGCAAACAAACAACTGATGGAATGTTTGTGCTGTGGTTGTTTTTAAGAATCGACGAAATATCAAGTATTTCCATTCCTAACAAAATATTTCCCGTCACCCGGAAATTCTGAAGGAAAACAACACTTTGGCATGAATACTACACAAAACAATTTATAGCAAATAAAAAAGAGGATAAAAGAAAAACAAAAATATTTTTAACCGCAGGCATTATGAGGATAATTTTAAACCGTAACTTAATAAAAGTCAAAGAAATCGAGAAAATGTAATAATGTACATTAAAATATGTAAAGTTGTCAAATTTTTCATAGAAACAAAACAAAAATAAAGACGTGTATATCAATAAAAATTAAAGGAAACAATTCATCCGATGAAAATGAACCGGTAATCCGAAAAAAATAACATCTCGGTATGAAATGTAAATAAGGATAGCAAATTTATAAAAATATGAATATTACACGAAAAATAGTATGAAGCAGACGCAAGCCCGCATGCACTTTCTTGTTAGTTTCTCCAAAGCGATTATTTATATCACTCATGTACCGTAACTCGTATTCACCCGCGTTGCATTCAAGAAATATGTAAATTGAAAATTTCCATCACGGAGAACTCGTTTGATCTGCGTCACATGAAATTACACAATATGTAAAAGTAAATTTAACTCACACACTTTTGGGAGTAACTTAAATCACATGTGGTTTAGCCGAAATCTCGGATTTTTCGCATCCACTATAAATTATAATTCTTGTATTTATCTGAATATACACATATTTATTAGAACGAAAGAAGAACAATTAATAAGCATATAATTATATAATTAGCAAGAAATCAAATACTTTGAAATTGTCGACATTAAAGAGTAACGGGAAAAGGTGTCAGAGAAAGAAAACTAAAATCATATTTTCAACTGAAACTCTCGAATAGCTCTTACCGCCAAAAGTAGTAACCTGCATGTTACACGTAGATGTAAATATAAATAGAGAACCACACAAGAAACAAAGCAGACACGTTTATCTAAAGACTTTTTATAATTACCAATATTTTAATTATGCATAAAGTAATCAAATTTGCTAGAAACAAATCGTGAAACAAAAAAACGTATGATTACATATTCATTTTTTTTTAAACAAACAGTGTTTCAAGGTATTTTATAGGCTAACAGAAAGGAGATCTCCTATCATTATTGCGTAGTGTGTAAACTAAATAATTCTAATTTTAGAGATGCTGAAAGAGAAAAACTTAGTGCATTTATTCTCGTCCTATTGGCTTGCAATATCAAAGAAATATTTAAGTAAGAAAAGACTGCGAGTTAGACTCGTTCGTAACTTATCATTTTTTCGGTGCTTGTTAGATTGATTTGCAGTAACGTTTACTTCAAATTAATTTCTATTTTTAATAATGTTAAAATATAAACTTTACGTCACTTTCCATTTGTGCTTCATAAGCGTAAGTTGTCCTCAAATGATCAAAATGTTAATAGCGTGTGCAAGTTGAGGGCAATTATTATTAACGCTTGGATAAATCGTAGCCCTTTATCGAAAAGGCAAATACATCGCGAAAATTGCCTATTAATAATAATCAATCGTTTGGCAAGTAGTGAGAGTTCAAATGTTTTTTATTTTCTATTTTCCTTGCATTCCACTAAAGTAACGAAAAAGACCGAGAAAAGGAATCAAAAAGGACGTAGATTGTAAAATGAAATGATAATCATTAAAATATCTTTTGACGTATTGATTCCATAGTTTTTTTTCAAATAAGACATTAATTACATTGTCGTTTTATCATTCCCAATTTTACTTATTTATATAATGAAATTGAAGAAAGTAAATAATAAACGAGAACATATGTTAAGGTCGAAATCGTTAAAAAAATAGTTATTTACACTATTATTCTTTTATAATTGATAAGTCGCGAAAACACGCAAAAATGTTATGTTTATTATTTTACTATATGTATACATAAATAATAATATGAATTGCTAACGAGAAACACGACTTTCCTTTCCAGTGATTCTTCTTTTCAGCGGGAAATGAGGTGCAGGGTAAGTATGCCATCGTGAGGGTAGGGTTTGAGAAAATCCGCAGAAGTCGGTTTCGCGTTGCGCGCGGTACGCGGTACCTTTGTTGTTTTGCCGTTTTATTAGAGTAGCTTGCGTCGGGATGAGTTAACGTAGTATACTTTTCGGTACCGCGTCGGAAATTCGGGAACGCGAAGTAAACATTAGATTTTGTTCGTTGACTGGTTGATGAAGAAATAGGGAGTAACGTAGAATAGATTTCCTCTCCGTATGATTTTGTTTTGTAACGCGTTTGAAAACGGGCGTGTATAGGTGGCTGAAATATGTTAAAGAGCGTAAACCCATTCGGAGACCCGCGACCGAAATCCTCTCCGATCTAGCTGGCCGACAAGCAGCCAACGCGTGAATGGGTTACGGTGCACGGATTGGTTGACCGGTTGGTACCATCCGTTGGCACTACTCAGACTTAACGTCTAGAACCGATGAGAGGTCGGTTCCGCGTTCGCACGTAGACCTAAAATCATTACAAATGGCGCCCAACGTGGGGCCTAAAACATCCTAAGGGGATAAGAGATTCGCGTCTTCTGACGAGTTGGTCCTTTACGGAGGATGTCAGGTACTTTGGTACTCGAGCCTCACAAACAGGAGCAGTGGAGTTGTGTGATACACACTAGCAGTCGCTTCACGTGAGTTGTAGCTTCCGCTCTCCTTTGTTTGATTTTTTTTTCGCGACAGAATCCTCCCGATGTGTTGTCCCAGGTTAACCCCTGTAATGACCTTCTATTTTCTTGATGGAACTGTCAGCCAGATGGGGTTTCTCCTGTCGGCCTGGACTCTCAAGAAAATAGAAGGCTACCTTGCCTTTATGTCGCGGAAGGATTCTACTTATTTCGTATGCGTGATAGACGAGTGGTATCGGTTCAACGTTCGGTGGCGTATGCTGGAGTTGCGAAGCCCGGAATGCTTCCACGCGTCGGGAATTTTGACCACGTACTAAGCTGTTACGGTAGCTCTACCACTCGTCTCGTCGAGTCATTTAACGTAGTTTAGAGACGGTTTTTGTAATGTATGTGGGTATGGGATAAATTTTGTAAATTGACCGAAAGCAGCCTTTCTTCGGCAGACTACCACGCACTCTCATTTCCCTGTGGAGGAGTCGACTGCTGGGAAGGAAAGTATATACTAAATAATTTTTTTTTTCCCGCTTATGAATAGCTCGCCACTATCGGCCACTAAGTTATTGGTAGCTTTCATATGTATATTAGGTTAGTAGTAGCTTTCGTATAGATTAGGGATAGTAGTAGGAATAGTTACATTTTTTTTTCGTTCTCTATTTTAGCAATACTTAACACCCAACTACACGACAATGTCGACAAAGCGGACCCCAGACAAGCGTTGGACCAGATCCAAAACGGTCCAACCAGCTAACTGCGGGATCTGCTTTGAGGACGTAGTGGAGGGCGAACACAGCGTGCGATTGGAGTGTGAACACCTTTTCCACCATGCCTGTGTCCAACAGCTCCTCCTCACGTCCGAGCTTTGCCCACTATGCCGGCGACCCATAGAGCAGACCGCCGTAGACGTCCCCCTCAGAACGCCCGTCCCCACGCGTGGAGCAGTGGCGAAAGGGGTCCCAGATGCCGAACCACCCCAATCACTGATGGACTTTTAAGGAGCCGTAGGCGGGGAAGTTCCTGCTGCAGTTGTCGCGGCCGAGGTTACACCCGTGCCTTCCACCCACTCCATTGACACCCTCGTGGCGTTAATGCGGGATATGTCTGAAAGGATTGGCAACTTGGAGGGAAGGCTCCAGAACCTCCCCATGAGCCAACCACCCAGCCGCGTGAGAACTCCGCTTGGCTGGGAGCCCAATCCCAGTGTGGCTATGCCCCACTCTCGACCATCGGATCAATGGGTCCTGCCTCCAAAGAACTCGGGAATGGATCCCAGAGCTCCCGAGTATAGACCACGACACAGCACCGCACCTCCGTTGGTACCTCCAGTCCGCCCGGGAACGCATTGACACCTTTCCGAGACCCGACGCCTTGTATCATGGAGAGTTGGCGCCTGAACTTCACGGGTTTCAACGCTATGATATCAGCGGACCTGGTTCCTTTTCCGGATTCAGGCGTTAGTATCCAGCACCCTGGGAGGTGATTTCTCGGCCTTCCCCCAGCATGCACATCTTTTGTTCAGCGGAGATGCTGCCGACTGGTACTGGAGTTTTAAGGAGTCAACGCCACGTCCCACTTGGAACTCTTTCAGTGCAGCCTTCCGCAATCGATTTGATGATGGCTTCACTGAGAGAGAACTAAGGGGTCAGATAAAGAAACGGAAACAAGGCGCTCACGAACCGTTCGACCAGTACTACACAAGTATAGTGAGATTGAGCACTCGCTTGCGAACAACCATGCCCGAGGACGAACTGGTAGAAATTATCAGAGAGAATATGCGTTGGGAGCTTCAGAACAGCCTTCTGCATTTTTCCATCAACACCATACAGGGATTGCGCCTCCATGCCCGTAGGCAAGAACAACTGGATGAGCGGCGAGGTACCTTCCGTCCACAACCTCGCATATCGGGACCAAATCCCCGAAATCATCACACCGCAGAGTTGATGGCAGCGGACCACCTACATGTTGACCCAGTACCAGTACCGAGGAGTGGAGCACCACAGGAGCTCGAGGGCCCAGCAATGATTGATCGACCCTCCCTTGAAGCAATTACCAGCCCGACGGTCTGTTGGAACTGCCGACAAACGGGGCATCGGTTCTATGCATGTCCAGCGGAACCGACGCTCTTCTGTTACCGATGCGGGAAGGCCGACACTTACGCACCTGATTGCGCAAATTGCAAATTGCGAAAAAACTTGCCAGCGAGTGCCGCGACCACCCGTCGGCACTCCTAAAACCCGGACGAACCAAGGCTGATCCCATCACTAGCTATGATCAAGCCCCAGACATGACTCCAATTCTGCTGACTTGCACCGCCAAACACAGTTCTCCCGAAGTTCCACAACCAACGCCATCCTTTGTCGAGGCAGACGCGCAGGGAAATGATAGCGAGGCGAAGGTTCCTTGGCATGTCAAACCTTTCCACGTCAGACTGCGGAATTATTTGGCTACTCGACAGCGCATCTCCCACGAGGAGTTGGCTACAACTGTCCCACCGCGAAGAAAGCGAGCCACGCGTCGGATGCGGGGCTTCTGGAGAAGGGTCAGGCAGTCGAGGAAGGCGCTGAAGGACATTCACTTAGACGAATTATTGAGGGATGACGTTCGACCATATGCGTCAGTACACTTCCTGCAAAAACGATTGTCAGGGTTAGTCGATACGGGAGCCAGTGTGAATTGCATATCAGCCGATTTTGCAGGGGAGGTACTGGCAATGCACGCGGACCAAATCCACCATTTTACCACCTGGTTAAGCACGGCGGACGGAACTCGTCACTCTGTAGTGGGAAAAATTACGACGGATGTCACCTTTAAGGGAGTAACTAAACCTCTGGAATTTGACATCATACCTCAATGAACCCAGAATCTTTATCTAGGAGTGGATTTCGTTCGAAAATTTAACTTGGCCCCGGCACTGTTTTCCGGTACGACCCTGGAGTCCGTCACCACAGTTCCTGACCATACTCAAACCACTCACTTATTACGACATACACTGGATGCGAATCAGCAACTGCGACTTGACTCGGCTATATCGGCTTTTCCATCGCATGAGAAGGAAGGTCTCGGGCGGTTGGCACTGGTGTTCCACACTATAGATGTGGGGGATGCTAAACCCATAAAACAGAGACATTTTGCCATTTCTCCGGCGAAGGAAAAGTTGTTATATGCCGAAGTTGATCGAATGCTAGCATTAGGCGTGATCGAAGAATCGCAGAGCGCGTGGGCTTCCCCGGTCACCTTAGTTGTCAAGCCGAACAAGGTCCGGCTATGCTTAGATGCCAGACGCTTGAACGCCGTCACGGTCAAGGACGCATACTCTCTACCGTTGATTGAAGGCATTTTGAGTCGGTTGCCTAAAGCCCATTTCATCACGAGCTTAGACCTCAAGGACGCCTTCTGGCAAATTCCTTTAGACCCTGGCTCAAAGGAGAAAACAGCCTTCACAGCCCCAGGTCGGCCCCTATATCAATTCGTGACCATGCCATTCGGATTGTGCAATGCCCCTCAAACAATGACGCGCCTTATGGATAAGGTGATACCACCTCATTTACGGCACCAAGTTTTCGTGTACTTGGACGATCTGCTGCTTATAACCGAGACCTTGAACGAACACATCGACCTGCTTCAGGAGGTGGTTCTACACATCCGGAGGGCAGGGTTAACCATCAACATACAGAAGAGTCAGTTCGTGATGACGGAGGTGAAGTATTTAGGTCACATCATTGGGCATAGCAATATCAAAACCGACCCGGACAAGACTCAAGCGATTGACGTTTTTCCATTACCCAAGACCACCAAGCAATGACGCCGATTCCTAGCCTTATGCGGATGGTACCAGCGTTTTGTACGTGACTATGCCACCATTACCACTCCTTTGACCGACATGCTGCGTAAGGGACATAAGTTCGTCTGGGAAGAGCCCAGCTTGCGAGCCTTTGAAGAGCTAAAGAAGAGTCTGACTACAGCCCTCGTACTGCACAGCCCGGACTTTGACAAACCGTTCTCAATCCATTGTGACGCGAGTCAACATGGGGTGGGAGCAGTCTTAGTCCAAGTTGCACAAGACGGCGAGGAGAGACCTATAGCCTTCATGTCCCACAAGCTGAACCAGGCCCAGCGGAACTACACGGTCTCGGAGCTGGAATGCCTAGCGGCTGTGCTGGCAGTGAAACGTTTTCGAGCATATGTAGAAGGACATCCTTTTGAAATCGTTACTGAACATGCGTCACTGAAATGGCTGATGAGCCAAACTGATCTCCACGGCCGCTTGGCCAGATGGGCCTTGAAATTACAGGCGTTTGACTTCACGATAAGACACCGCAAAGGAAGTCAGCACGTGGTACCGGACACACTATCAAGGAAGGACACACTATCTCTGAAGGAGCCGAGTTGGCCCAGGAGGACGACAGCCCCCTATGGATCGACTTGGACCATTCCGCCTTCAAGTCAGCATGTTATACCCAGCTGATGAATACGATTCAGAACCAGTTGCCACAGCTGCCAGAACTACGGGTGACGGAGGGATTTATATACAAGCGGACGAGACACGCCTCCGGAGACCCCATTCAAGAAGAGGAACAGTGGAATTTATGGGTGCCCGAAGAACTGACATGCGAATTGATTAAGCGGGCTCATGACCACCCATTGAGTGCACACTGCGGTTATGGTCGTACGCTTCGGCGACTGAAGACTTACTTCTTTTGGCCTAAGATGGCGCAGCAAGTGAAAAAGTACGTAGTCGCTTGTGAGCTGTGCAAATGCACTAAAGCGCCCGATTCTGTTCTTCGGCCCCCGATGGGAAAGTTCGAACTACCAGAGCGGGTGTTCCAGTGCCTGTATATAGATCTCATCGGTCCGTACCCTCGCTCGACTTCAGGATACACGGAAGCTGTCGTGGTCCTGGACATCTTGTCCAAATTTCCGATTGTGGAACCTCTTCGAAACCTGCACACCGGCCCCATAGTCAGTTCTCTGACAACGGAGTTCAGTTCACCTCGTCTAGATTTCGGGAATTAATGGAAAAGTATGGCATTACGCATCAGCGGACTACCGTTTATTCCCCGCAAGCCAATGCGTCCGAGCGGACGCCATTCGGGCCTACGTCCAACCGGATCAGAAGGATTGGGACCGCAGGATTTCCGCCATCACCTGTGCTCTGCGTTCATCTTATCACTCCACCACAGGCATCTCCCCATACTTTGCCGTGTTCGGCCAGCATATGATCTGCCACGGAAACTCGTACCGGCTATTGCGGCAGTTGAAAGGTCTGGAAGACCCAATGGTTATGCTGGAGCCGCACGAGAAACTCCAAATTCTACAAGAACAAATACGGGAGAGGATTGAAGACAGTAGACGGGTGGGGGAGGAGCGGTACAATCTGCGATCCCATCCTTCTGGCTTCAAGGCAGGCGAAGAAATCTACCGACGGAATTTTAGACAAAGTGAAGCAGGTCGGCACTACACTGCCAAGCTAGACAAGAAGTTCGTGAAGTGTCGAGTCTTACAAGTTTTAAATCCCACACGGTACCTCATTGCGGACATGTCCGGAAGGGAGCTGGGAGTTTACCATGCCAAAGACCTACGACGTTGCGAAAAAAAAAAAACACGTCATAGAGCCAATCAGCGTTTCCTTCAGTCTCCCCATGCCTGGTAGGCATCGTGGACACTGCCCTGTAATGAATCATGCGACGACGCTGGTGACCACTACCAACACACTTTGCTGCTAGGTGGCTTGTTATTTTACGTTGGTTGCGACCAGTGCACATCCCACGTCTGTTTTATCGTGGGGTGCCAACCGAATTTTGACAGCCAGATGGTAGCAAAGTGTGTGGGTGGTGAGTGCCACCGAAATCGATTGCTTTGATCGCAGCGGGATTTTGGTGTGAAAATTATATTGTGAGTTTTGTGGATGGGGTGAGGATTTTGTGTTGCAGCCTGAACCCAAACGTGAATATGTCAGGTAAATATGCTTTTGGACGAGGTTAACTGGTGATGTAACTTAGTTCTTAATTCTCGCTAGATCGATAAAATGAGTGCGCCGCTAATGCTTAGCCAATTTGCGGGTGGTCGTGTATAGGAAGGCGATGGAGATGTGATGCTTTCGCCAGTCCGTCATAGGAAATTCATAGGCTCGACACATGTCGGCCACGATTGCAATGAGGATGAAAAATGACCAGTTCGATTTAGAATTTCTGCGACATAGTTTTGGAGGATGCCTGGTCGAAGAAGGTGACATAGTTATAGATAAATAGACAGAGGATATTTGGAGGTTAGTAAAGCGCGTTTAAAATTATTGAATCAATGCACGAAAATCAGCAAAAATTTCCTGGCATTTTGTAAATGTGTGTTACGCAAACAAACAATTGATGGAATGTTTGTGCTGTGGTTGTTTTTACGAATCGACGAAATATCAAGTATTTCCATTCCTAACAAAATATTTCCCGTCACCCGGAAATTCTGAAGGAAACAACACTTTGGCATGAATACTACACAAAACAATTTATAGCAAATAAAAAAAAGGATAAAAGAAAAACAAAAATATTTTTACCGCAGGCATTATGAGGATAATTTTAAACCGTAACTTAATAAAAGTCAAAGAAATCGAGAAAATGTAATAATGTACATTAAAATATGTAAAGTTGTCAAATTTTTCATAGAAACAAAACAAAAATAAAGACGTGTATATCAATAAAAATTAAAGGAAACAATTCATCCGATGAAAATGAACCGGTAATCCGAAAAAAATAACATCTCGGTATGAAATGTAAATAAGGATAGCAAATTTATAAAAATATGAATATTACACGAAAAATAGTATGAAGCAGACGCAAGCCCGCATGCACTTTCTTGTTAGTTTCTCCAAAGCGATTATTTATATCACTCATGTACCGTAACTCGTATTCACCCGCGTTGCATTCAAGAAATATGTAAATTGAAAATTTCCATCATGGAGAACTCGTTTGATCTGCGTCACATGAAATTACACAATATGTAAAAGTAAATTTAACTCACACACTTTTGGGAGTAACTTAAATCACATGTGGTTTAGCCGAAATCTCGGATTTTTCGCATCCACTATAAATTATAATTCTTGTATTTATCTGAATATACACATATTTATTAGAACGAAAGAAGAACAATTAATAAGCATATAATTATATAATTAGCAAGAAATCAAATACTTTGAAATTGTCGACATTAAAGAGTAACGGGAAAAGGTGTCAGAGAAAGAAAACTAAAATCATATTTTCAACTGAAACTCTCGAATAGCTCTTACCGCCAAAAGTAGTAACCTGCATGTTACACGTAGATGTAAATATAAATAGAGAACCACACAAGAAACAAAGCAGACACGTTTATCTAAAGACTTTTTATAATTACCAATATTTTAATTATGCATAACGTAATCAAATTTGCTAGAAACAAATCGTGAAACAGAAAAACGTATGATTACATATTCATTTTTTTTAAACAAACAGTGTTTCAAGGTGTTTTATAGGCTAACAGAAAGGAGATCTCCTATCATTATTGCGTAGTGTGTAAACTAAATAATTCTAATTTTAGAGATGCTGAAAGAGAAAAACTTAGTGCATTTATTCTCGTCCAATTGGCTTGCAATATCAAAGAAATATTTAAGTAAGAAAAGACTGCGAGTTAGACTCGTTCGTAGCTTATCATTTTTTCGGTGCTTGTTAGATTGATTTGCAGTAACGTTTACTTCAAATTAATTTCTATTTTTAATAATGTTAAAATATAAACTTTACGTCACTTTCCATTTGTGCTTCATAAGCTTAAGTTGTCCTCAAATGATCAAAATGTTAATAGCGTGTGCAAGTTGAGGGCAATTATTATGAACACTTGGATAAATCATAGTCCTTTATCGAAAAGGCAAATACACCGCAAAAATTGCCTATTAATAATAATCAATCGTTTGGCAAGTAGTGAGAGTTCAAATGTTTTTTTATTTTCTATTTTCCTTGCATTCCACTAAAGTAACGAAAAAGACCGAGAAAAGGAATCAAAAAGGACGTAGATTGTAAAATGAAATGATAATCATTAAAATATCTTTTGACGTATTGATTCCATAGTTTTTTTTCAAATAAGACATTAATTACATTGTCGTTGTATCATTCCCAATTTTACTTATTTATATAATGAAATTGAAGAAAGTAAATAATAAACGAGAACATATGTTAAGGTCGAAATCGTTAAAAAAATAGTTATTTACACTATTATTCTTTTATAATTGATAAGTCGCGAAAACACGCAAAAATGTTATGTTTATTATTTTACTATATGTATACATAAATAATAATATGAATTGCTAACGAGAAACACGACTTTCCTTTCCAGTGATTCTTCTTTTCAGCGAGAAATGAGGTGCAGGGTAAGTATGCCGTCGTGAGGGTAGGGTTTGAGAAAATCCGCTGAAGTCGGTTTCGCGTTGCGCGCGGTACGCGGTACCTTTGTTGTTTTGCCGTTTTATTAGAGTAGCTTGCGTCGGGATGAGTTAACGTAGTATACTTTTCGGTACCGCGTCGGAAATTCGGGAACGCGAAGTAAAAATTAGATTTTGTTCGTTGACTGGTTGATGAAGAAATACGGAGTAACGTAGAATAGGTTTCCTCTCCGTATGATTTTGTTTTGTAACGCGTTTGAAAACGGGCGTGTATAGGTGGCTGAAATATGTTAAAGAGCGTAAATCCATTCGGAGACCCGCGACCAAAATCCTCTCCGATCTAGCTGGCCGACAAGCAGCCACCGCGTGAATGGGTTACGGTGCACGGATTGGTTGACCGGTTGGTACCATCCATTGGCACTACTCAGACTTAACGTCTAGAACCGATGAGAGGTCGGTTCCGCGTTCGCACGTAGACCTAAAATCATTACAGCACAACAGCCCCTCTCGGGCCTTGGCTTAGAAATAGTTAGAGTATCTAATTGTCATGATCGAATGTATCGATACTCCACAAGGTGATATGATCATTATCACGCTTTGGCCATGTGTCCGTCCGTCCAGCTGCGATACGTTCTGATTTTAAGCCAGCACGTATCATAACTGAACGGGCTTATAGTCCGCCCGAAGAATCACTCGAGCTAAATCTCGTTGACGGCAACGAAACTCGAACCAGAGACCTTCGGCTTATGGGCTTAGTGCTCTAACCACTAGACCACGCAGACTACGTACAATTCACCTAACCGATTCATATTAGGAGAAAATTTGTTTCAGATCCTAGGGTTTTTACAAAGCCTTGTGGTAGGAGCTCTCTCCAGCCTAGTCAACTTTTTAATTTTATCTAGACGGGAGAAGATTATATCACCTTCAAGCATAAATTTTTCCATTCGTTGCAACTTTCGGCAATGACTCATATACAATTTTATCCTTGTATGTTACATTTTGCGGTACATGACTCTTTTAAATTCGAAACTTTCTTGGACGTGTATTTAAGGAAATTCTGAAATAATTCTTGTTCACTTTCTTCCTCCAAAATATAGTTTCCATGCAAAATTATGTCAAAAGTAACGACCCCTTAAATTTTTCAATGCAAAAAAATGTTATTATGTCCTTAAGAGGATGTCCCCACTTAAAGGGGGTTGATCATTAAAAAACAAATTTCTAACAAAGATAGCCAACATGGATATCAACTGAAAAGTTTTGATGAGAACTTATTAAAACTAGTTTTAAACTGACAATTATTGCTTCATAGAGTGCTGGTGAGGAAAAATGTCCGAAATATTTGTGTCACCCCTCACAGTTTGACACTTTTGTTCGAAAAATCTGAAAAAAATCATGAAAGTAGTTCTTCATGAGTGCAATGCCAAAAAATACCTCCGAAGCAAAAATTTGCGTAACTTTGTTAATAATAGTACATTTTACGTTTTCGTCGAGGCGACCCTTTAATTTGCCAAAAGCTCGTACCTGAATTTTTGAACATCGAACACATGTTTTCTGAAAGTTTCATACAAATTGAACAATAAGAAGCTAAGTTACAGTCGATTGAAAATTTGTCAATATAAAACAATTTTTTTTTGTGGTAGGGAGGTGAATGAATATAAAACAATAATGCGTGATATTGTAACGTCCTAAAAGACACGCTGAACAGAAGGAACTACTCCTGCTATTTTGAGTGGATTTAGATAGTAAGGAATTATTAAAATTATGCAAACGTAAGCAAGACAATTCGTATAAATAGTACAGGTAGTTGTAAGAAAATGGGCAGTTCTTTGTTGGGTACTCTGGCGGATACACCACTAACATTGATCTATCTATTCCGATATTAGCCACCTTCTCCACATGCGGACCGCTCCACAATTAATCCTAGGCAACCCTCCAACTATTTATTCCGGCGTCAACCGCCTAACTCATATGCGGACCTAGCCGCTTTAAAATTAATTCTAGAACTTCGAAATAAACTCTATTCTAGCCTTAACCGCCTTAATAATATGCTGGTTTAGCCGCTCTATAATTAAACCAGATAACCCCTAACAAACTATTATTTTTATGATGGCAGATTCCCACCTCCCCCATGGAATGGACGGTTTTGAGGAGAGGTGGGGGGCTCTCAGGTCTAGGACTACCCCACCTGAAGTAAACGTGCCCGGTCCCTTTCCCGCCAACATTCCAGAATATAGAGCAGCAAGGCAACCAATCACCAAACCCGAGGAGACAAAAAGAAATACCGAAGCTAAGCCCCAATATCTACCTGGACCACGTGCGCTAACAATAGCGGAATTCCAGCGTCGGCAACGGAAGCGAGCCCGCACTCCACCACATCAGCATACACCACCGAAGAAACAGCGTAAAGGGAAAGCTTTTAAGCGGCACCAGGCCCTTGCTATACGTTACCAGGAGTATCACACGACTGGCGACGTTCAATGAAAGAAGGAGAGTCGGGACCAGATTTCGAAATTGAAGGAAGACCGCAAAATCATAGTATACTCAAATAGTAACCACACTCCATCAACCCTCCGGAAAAATTCGAACACAAGCCGAACAGAGAGCCACAAATCTTCGGTAGCAGGTAGGTAGGTAAATACTGATGCGAGTATTGGCGCGAATATAAACATATGCTTCGATGAGAGATTTCTGGATTACCATATCTCAAAAAATCAATAACTTTGCAGAAAAACAAATTCGTTCCATGCAATCTTTTAGTTTTTTATTAGGATATGGCAGCACTCTCATGTTCTGAAATGCGTAAAAGAACACGTGCGTCGGAAATTTTATTTACATTTTGCTTTGTTTGTTGAGCGCGCCAAACATGGGATCAGCTCTCATGCCCCGGATCAGCTGACGTGCCCCTGAGAAAATTCAAAAAGTGTGCAGCACAGGGTAAATGAAAGGTGTGGGTACGAGTTGAGTATACTATGCGCAAAATTATCTCCACCGTCCGGAAGCCATGATATACTTTATATAAAATATAATTTTTTTAAATATATATATTTAATAAATAATTAAATTCTGAACTCCCCAATTTTTTTTTACTCGAGTAAAGGTAAAGGTAGAGAGACAGGATATAGGGAAATGTAAGGACGACACAAGTTATTGCATACAGCCCATGCGTAGCATCGCAGGGTCGTTACAACATTGTGGAGATCCGTGTTTGCAAAGGACGCAGACATTTTAGATATGTAGAATTTTGATGAAAATTTCAGAAATGTTTTGTAGTATTGACATATTATCTTGACTACTCAAACCATGAGATGATTAACCGACTGAAAATCAAATGGCGGCGAATTGAAGTACATAATAAACTTATATTACTTTTACGAGTTATTTTCATAGACTGTATATTGGAGTAAAGTTTTGATATTCAGAAGACGTTGTTTAAATTGTTAATTATTTTACAAAGCCATTCGGGCAGGAGCACACTTCTGATACTTTAACATATTTATAGTGCTTTTTGATGCATCGTCATTGCAACACTGCAAATTGTAGATATTTTATGTGATTTATCCCACCACATCGTTATGACAGCCCGAGTTGCGATTTGAAGCTTACACTTCGCGACAGGTTGATAACACATGCTATTTTCTTTTTCACTTCATTTCAAATAGGCACATTGGGTTTAGTATTACAGAATAAATTCGCCTGAGAATATTAAAGGAATTTAGCTGATATCATCGAATTTTCCAGAAAAAAAATGGAAGTAGCAAAATTTTGCCGCACCACTGTGATAGGCGAAGTTGAATTGAAGCGTTGCTTGAAAACGCACAGTTAATCTTATGCTTGCTTTAAAAGTGAGAACATCTCCCTCTATTGACTCAGACTATTGACTTATTGAAGACTAAGTTTGAAAATCGAATAATTACACGAAATGGACCCATAAATTGGCCGGTGGGATCGTGACTTCTCCCATTGGGGATTTCTGATGGATCGTGCTTACGCTGATGCTCCCCAGGCTACTGAAGCATTAAAAAACCAACATACGCCTAATAACACCGGAAACGTGTGTAAATGTCATCGAAAATTACAATCGTCGTTTGAGTCTGTAAAGCAGCACGAGGTGCACATATGCTCGAAGTGATGTATTTAATTGTACGGGACCAAATTTTCATAATAAATAAACATTACAGCTCAATCTTCACAAAAACTATGTTTTTTTTTTCGACAAAAATGCGTACACTTGTTATGATCACCCTTTAGTTTGTGCTATTTTACTTTTTGGTCCTTATGTGTGGACTTAGAAACTTTTCAAGATGGGTGGCAAAAAGTGGCTCCGTGATGCGGAGTAGGGAAAGATTAGTGCGTTTTATGAAGAAGTTTCGAGCAACAGAGAAATTGAATAGAAAATGAGTTGCAGTGAGCATGTGATATGGAATTTCCTAAAGGATACCAGAAACAATGGCTCTTGAAAAGGCCATCCATAGGCGTTCCCTGAGAGGGATCCAAGCGTTCGTGAGTTCTAATGCTACTGCTGACAAAATTGCAGGAAAAGTGAGTATGCGAGCCCTCGTGAGAACTGATCAAAGAGTTTTAAAAAGTTGCAAAAATCTCCAATGCAAAAGGTAAAACGTAAACGTAAACTTGTACAACCAAGCATGTAAGGGCCAAATAGATTTTGCAAGAACACACATGCCGTCAATCAATGAATGGGAAAATGTTGTGTTTTCTAACGAAGAGAAATTTAACTTGGATGACCCAGACGGGCTCCCATATTATTACCATGATCTTCAAAGAGAGGAGAAAATTCTATCCAGGCAAAAAATGGGCGGTAGACCCGTAATAATCAGGGCAGCAATATTATACAACGTAAGAAGCCATACATGTTTCATGCCTTCCTGAATCAATGCAGATGTTTATGTTGATTTATTGCAAGAACAAATTTCACGTTTTGACGACATTGATAACGATCATGTGATTTTTCAACAAGACAACCCCCTTGCCTATACGGCTAAACTATTAAGTCTGGATTTCTTCAAAGAAAATAAACTACATCCTCCTGACCCCAGTACTATTGAGAATTTATGGGGGTGTATTATTCAGGACCGTGTAGTGTTTTTGCTGGATGTTATAGGTCCGTGAAGGACTGCAGCGGTGTTCTGCTGCCTCAGCAAGCAAAGTCAGTGCTACGCTGGAAATAGCCTTGTCTGGGGACGCATAAGTGCGCTGGTAAGCTAGCTTTCCGATGCTGTGGAGCGGGTTCTTTTCCCACAGCAAAGGGCCTGCAACAAAATATTTTTGCGCTTACAACTTAGTCGGTGACCGAAGTCAAAAAGCAAATCGAGTGGCTTGTAAACACAGTGTCAATGACCGAAGTAACCTGCCGAAAGGGATTACAAAGGAAAAACGTGACGTCGAATAACCAGTTAGCCACGCGAGATACTCAAAACGAATCGTCCTAACTGAGGGCGATCACGACCCACAAATAAGAGTGGGGTATCTAAGTGGTGGTGGTGCCCCCACGTACCCCGCCCAATCAAATTGAAATCCAAAATAGTGCTGCCTTGGCCAATATCGGTTGTGCACTTGTAACAAAGAAAAAATAGGAAGAGCTCACCTTATGGCTAGCTCAGTAGTGGTGAAGCTAGCCCACGTGGTGGGTCCCAGACCTGGTCCGGGTTCAAAAACTAGAAAGGCTGAATTTTTGTGTTCAATCAATTATTCATTCGCATTATTTCTACAAACAACAAAATTATTAGAATGTCTCTAACCGACCAACCATTTACAAAAGTGACTAAGAAATTCGCGTTACAGTTTTTTTTATTTGAAACGGAAGGCTTTTATCCAATTTTCTGAGGGGATAAATTTTTAAGACAAGTATAAAGTATTATATAAAAAAAAAGATGAATCAAGTTGTACCCCAATAATAATTTAAAATCTAAGAAAAATAATGACAATATAAAAAACAACAGAAGGGTACTAAGCCACTCTATTTGACGAGCGCTCTTTAGTGGGCGGAGTAATGGCCTGAAATATTGAATATAAGGTGATTGGATGAGATGTTATTCAAATTTATGTAAATAGTCTATTGGTAGATCGGTATCAATTTATTTGATTTCAATATTTTTCTCTTCCACAGCTTTCTTTACACGGTCTCTTCGAGAATCAGTACGCACAGAAAATCATCCGTTTGGTCTTTTTGAGACTTTTTCGAACGCCAGTCATTAAAGCAAGCACCGTATTTTTGATTTTTGTTTAATTCATTAGAATCTCGTCCAACCTTCTTCACGTTGCGTAAGAATCGAATTAACCTAACTGTGACATGATTAATAATAAAAAATATTTTTAGTCACGACTTTTTGAACGCTCGCATGCCCTTTTATGGTATGGAGTTATATGATTCCATCACATAATTCTATAACATAAATTGGCCACGTCTATATTTCTCATTTGATGGGAAAATTCATGCAAATTAAGTTTGTATGAGTTTTCACTCAAATGGGGAATAAATGGCCACGTCTACGTTTGGATCTTGATCGGGTTGGGAGGGCGCGAGGGGGTACCACCTCCATCTGGATGTCCCACTCTTATTTGTGGGCCATAGGAATAGTCGGTAACGACGAAGTCCTCCTAAGTTCATATGTCTTCCCCAGGTCCAGTTTGTCCTTTGTGTCAGCAATTTCCGACCCTCAGTTGGTTTCCTCCTTTTCGACGTCGCTCGACATTTCTTTGACCCCGAAATTTGTGGATGCGATTTTCTTTTGTAGTGGGTCCTTGTGCTGGGGAAATACTTGTTGCCGAGGTAGGCCTATTTTAATTCCACAGTGACTGTTGTCGCTTCTCTGAGGAGCTTTCCGATTGCGTCGCGGAATGATTCTTTGTTTTCTGCGTTGTTCCGAACTCCGCCAGTCGGTCACCACAACGGGTAGGCGGTACCACTCTGATTTTAGCTTTGGTCATTGTTACAATAAGCTGTTGAGTGAATTTTATTTCGACTGGCTCATGATAAAAGTTTATACTGTATTTGTAGGAGACAAAAACCTTCTGGCAAGAATATGCTTCTACCTTCCTAACTTTTTTTTGGTCACTCGAGGTTTGGTCCGGATGCAAACCTCTCTTGAATTGTATTTAATGCCGCATCAAAATATATTACGAATGATCATATAAAACTATCAAATGAGGTATTATGTAAAATTACGCACAATTATACAGTGTTTTCCAATAAAAGGTATTATTTTAATATTAAAAGCAAAATGCCATTTTTTAATATAAATGAAGGTAGACCGTTTATGGTGAAAATTAACATCATGCAAATGACTACCACGACCACGCTTACAGGATTATATCCTTTTCATGAAATTTTCCATAGCTAAATCGCAAAGACGCTCCCCTATGTCCTCGATAGCCTCACGAATTCCATCTTTGAGGTCTTGAATTGACGCTGGGCTGTTGGTGTAGACCTTTTCTTTCAAACGGCCCCAAAGGAAGAAGTCGCAAGGTGTTAAATCACAAGATCTCGGTGGCCAGTTGTGATCACCTCTTCGAGAGATAATACGGTCCGGAAACTTTTCCCGTAAAAGATCAATGATGTTGTTGCTTGCGTGGCATGTAGCGCCGTCTTGTTGAAAGTAAACGTTGTCCAAATCAATACCATCCAATTCCGGCCATAAAAAATCATTGATGTTCTCTCGATAGCACAATCCATTCACCGTAGCTGTTGATCCAGCCTCATTTTCGAAAAACTAAGGTCCAATGACTCCGTCGGACCATAAGCCGCACTAAGCAGTCACACGTTGAGGATAGAGAGGCTTTTCAACAATAACACTTGGGTCTTCCGAGCCCCAAATGTGACAATTATGCTTGTTGACGAAGCCACCGAGGTGGAAATGGGCCTCATCACTCAAGATGATTTGTCGATGGAATTCCGGATAATTTTCATGCATTTCAAGGACCCAATCAGCAAAGACACGACGTTGCTGATGATCAACCGGCTTGAGTTCTTGTGTTAACTGAACTTTATAAGCCTTAAGACCCAAATCTTTATGCAAAATACGGTGGCATGACGTTTGTGGAATGCCTAATTCGAAAGAACGAACAAACCTGGGTTTTCTTCAACACTTTTGGCTACAGTAGCAATATTCTCGGCAATTTTTGAGTGATATTCACGGCTTTTATTCTTCACATTACTAAGTTGTCCCAACAGCTCGAATTTTTCCACCAATTTCTGCATTGCGGTCCGACAAGGTGCTTCACGATGACCCAAAAATGTTCGAGTTTTACGAACCGTCTCTGCCAAATTTTCACCATTTTTATAGTGAATTTTAATAATTTCAATGCGTTGTTGAAGCGAGTATCGTTCCAGTTCTATCAATGGCATAGTTTTTACTTGTCAAACGTAAAAAAATAACAGCTTCCAAAGTGACATCTACCGAAATAGCGGGCTATTCAAAATAACACCTCTTATTGGAAAACCCTTTACAATAAATATATTAGTTTTATAAAACCATTCAAAAACCTGCATTCATTTGTATTTATGCATATGTAAGTCCATAAAAATGATAAGGTAATATATTTTGATTCATATTTATACATAGCTTTATCGTAAGAGGCGAATGCTGCTTTATGGAACTTAATGAAGTTATTTAAAATAATATATGATTGAGACATTTTCCGAGCTACTATCTTATTAGACGGTTATTTTAAATAGGACATTACCCCACAGTGCTCACCCTTGGCTTCAGCTGTGAGTTATAAGCCCCGTTCAATACCGAGATATTTCTTCTACGAGTATCATACGTCTTATCATATTGTGTTAAGGTATTTATGTAGGTCAATATCTGAAAATCATCATGCACTATACTCACTGTTTCAGTGGCATCATGCCCATCGATTCAAAATAGTCGGCAGCCATATTCACATTATCTTTGAATCTGTGGTTTCTGGCCCTCAACAGCTTATCGAAATAGATGGGATCGTGGTCGGGATGAGGGAAATATTTTTCATCGAAATTCCTGTTGGCCGCATGGAACACAATCTCGCCGAGAAAGTGTTGTGGTATCGCCCCGTCCCCTTCAACACGACCTGGATACTTTTGCTGGAGTAAACTTCGCACGAATGCATGCAACTGTAAGTAGAAAGGCCTCACTTGGGACACCAACTCCTCCAGAACTCTAGCAAAGTTCTCTTCCTCGTACTCCTCGTACCACATGTCCGAAGTGCTTTTGTATCCTGGAAGTATACACATAAGGTGATTAAAACTTCATATTGGGGTAAATTTCCACAAAGCCTTCAGAGTCACCATGCTTGAGTGTGTGTTGTGTTTGCACTCCATTACCCCACAATTGACTTGCTCGGGACGGAAATACACAACAGAGTTCTGATGCCAGGAATATGTCGGGGGTGTACTGAGTAAACAACCCACAATAAACATTTGCATGCAAATGTATCATGTGCACATGTGGACTGACTGCGAGCGAATGTAAGATTGATATGTATCGCTGAGGTCATTTTTTCCACTTCGCTATTAATCATTCTTGGAATTCAGTTAAAATATCAATTTTTAGTGTTGCGCTGAGGTCAGCAAGAACACTTGAGGAAGTCCCCGTTTAAGGGCGCAGCACTCTCCCAAGCAATCAAATCTTGATTTCACTAATCACGTCGTGCAGTGCTGGGCAAAGCGTAACCCGCAGAAGGACGCTGTTTCGCCCCGAGCAGCAGTCCCATTAGAAAGATTACTGGAATATGAACCTCAAGAGGAAACTGATAATAACATTTTTTGGTAGAGCGATGCGGGAAAGTAGGGCAATGGTTCACCTGCACACATGCAAATACCTCAGCAGGGCAAATATACTTACCGTTCAGCCTTGCCGCCTCCCGGAAAAAGTTGGCAAAGGACTTTACATTTACAACGGACGTAATGCCTACAGATGCGTTTTTTCCCACTTTCCAGTAGTGCAACATATCGTCTGGATCATCGCTCATGTAGGATAGATTAATTAAGGACGACAAATTGAACTCGGGACAGCCGCGAGTGGCACTTCGCAAGCACATCCGCCGCTCGTTGTGCAAGCTCCTCAGTTCATTGATAATGTTGGTGGCGTTGGCATAATCCTGTTTTTTGAGAACGTACAGCCCCTTTCGTCGCAGGATCTGCAGTTGACGTTTGATGTCCTCGTTTTCATATGACTCGTATGAGAAAGTTTCCAATCGCTCTGGATCAGGATACGATAACATGAGGATGGCATTTTTGATACCGTTGATGGGTAGGTTTTGAATGAAACGTGTTTGTAGGACGAATGTTTTCAATTTCTCGATTTCACCGAGGAAGTTTGCGTTTGTTTCATTCAGAAAATCGATCGCTTCCAATTCATTAAGTGACGGTTCAGCCGCTGTGGAAAACAATTTCTAATGTGGGATGATTTCGAGGTCAGATTGACGGGGATGATGTTTATACTCACCGCCACGCAGATAATACCCAGGAGTACTCTAAACATATTCGTTGCACATATTCATCTGTAAATTGAAATTAAGAAAAGTCATTCATGTTATGCTTCCAATTGAAATTTTATTCAATTTGTCTTGGAACGTGAGCGGTTTTTGAAATAAGCAAGTCGAGTAGACAGGAGTACGGTCCTTTCAGAAGGGTTTTATACTCAACATATGAAGTGCAGACATTTAAACTCAAACAATTCTATTATATTTAAGTTAAATTAATGGCTCAAAGCGAATCGTCTTTTATTCCAATCTTCATCTTTTACTACAATTTAAGCGAATATTTAAGTTTTTCATCTTTCCTGAAGCTTTCAAGAAGGTCCGATCAATAATGTAGCATCTTGTCTGATTAAAAGTCCACAGAGTAGGAAAACCGCGCTTTGTTGTTTTTCACTAAATGGCAGTATTCTAATAAAACTTACGGCTTGGGAAAATCTTGTATTGATCTGCCTTGATACGAAATTTCATTGAATTCAAGGCTTCGAGGGGGAACCAATCAATTACACCCTTAAAAACAACAACACTAACGATAGCAGCATCGACGACCGAAATATCGAAGAGGGAACCAAGGAGATCGAAGGGCCCAATGCTGCTCCCACCAATACCGGAGAGACCAAGGGGTAGAATTTAAACCTTGGGATGCCTCCGCCAGCAAATACCCTAAAAACAACAATCGTCCTTCGGTGATTCGAACAGGAGGGGCTTTACCGAAAGACATGAAGAAGCTACGAAGGGACATAAAGCCACTAGCGATATACAAAATAACCTAACCAGAGAGTATAAAACGGAATCTTTGAGTTCAAAAAAACTCCTAGTTCGGATAGGTCATTACCGACGCAAGTAGCTAAAGGCAGAAGAGGAATAGAGTACTAAGCTCCTCGCATAGCGCCAGTTAACCAAACATCTATTACAAACTCGCCTGCAGCCGAATCCAAGGAGATCATGAGAAAACGAGAAAGGAAGGCATCAAATGAAAAGAGTATTTTGGAGAGGGAGTTCTAGGTGGTGGTATCAAAGGTCGCTAATAGCGGTCAAAAAGCTGCTCGCACCAGAGGCTGATGATGAACCTTCCCAGCAAGGGTAGACCAAGGATACGAAGAAATAAAAAACAAGTTGAGTAGACAGATCTACACTCATGTCAGAAGGGGTTTGTAGCCAACTTATACGAAATGCAGGCTCCAGCACCGAATAAAGTCAAGACAGGTCAAAGAGATGTGCACGTTTAAAAGAAAATAAATTATTTCTCCATTTTCAACGGTCGTCTTTTGTTTGCAAACTCACTCAAATTCCCAATAATATTAATGTTATTGATCTTATTTGAAAATTTTAAGAAGATCAAATCAAAACTGCAGTGTCTGGTTCGATGGAAAGTCGATAAAATACCAAAATCATGTGGTATTGTTGTTGTAATTGGAGGAATTTGCAATGGTTATAACTTCCGTGTGATCTTTAGTAAAATAACTTAAATGTCGAATTTCGTTGAGTTTAAGGGTATCTATACGATTTTATTGGGGAAAATGTGAAATTCGAATATTATACTATTGTTAAGAAAGTTGAGCGAATTTGACTTCTAAGGTATTTATTATTGTTGTACTCATAAACACCTACCTTAATAATTTTATTTCACATTTTTCGGATCACTGGTGTCCAATCGCGAGGGGGGGCGGGGGGGTACTCAAATTTTTGTGTATTTCCCCTCGCTGTTCACCTCTCGAAGCAAAAAGTGTCAAATTAAGTCCTGTTTTGAAAAGCTCCTATCAAGACCTTTCATTTGATACTTTGAGAGTTTTTTTTCAGGGGCCACTCCCGTATATGGAGAGACCCCCCTTAAATACCTTATAAATTTTTTTGTAGTCGAAATTTGAAAAGAGCACCACTTTACACCTGCATACAAAATTTGATGTTTCTAGCTTAAGCAGTTTGCGAGAAAAAGTCCTATGACATACGGACGGACGGACAGACAGGTCACGATTTAATTTGGGTTTTGTTAAATTATTTACAAAACCCTAAAAACGACAGCGGTGCAAGCCCTTACGAGAGTCAATGCTTGTTAAATCAAACGATAGAAGATCTTATACAGTAGTACTTTGTGAAACCAAAGAGACCGTTAAACTGATGACACTCAAATTGCCATAAGAGCAGTATGGCTAAATCAGTTAAGTGGCTCTCTGGTGGAGTTTGGATTAAAAACGACTAGCAAAGAAGCATTCTGTGATGCAATAGTTCTTCAGAGAGGGGGTAGATGTAGCTTCATTTGAGCCTATGGAAATTCTTGAAATCAGAAACTTTGACTGTGTCACGGATTTGGCTGCAGTAGAAGAGACTACCAAAAGGAAGTACCCTAGTTTAAGTGGAGTCAAAGTAAGAATGACTCAGGAGAACAACAGGGGACAGCGTATGGCCGTTGCCGACTTGGTGGTAAAAGTTACCGAGCATGTTTTAACTAGCGGAAAAATCAAAATAGGATGAGTGATCTACAGAATATGGCAACGAGTAGCTCCGCTATGCTGCTACAGTGCCTTGGTCATGTCTACACCTTGTAGGGATATATGTGGACCCGTAGAAGTTTTCTGTGCTTTGATTGTGGCAGAAATGGTCACAAACATAAAGATTGCAGGAATGACGTACTTTCTATTCTTTATAAGGATGAAGACCCAAAATCAGATAGTTTCAAACACGTCCTAGGGAGTCTTTAAAAAACGTTAGCCAAGGCAAATGTGAAGCCGCAATGATACGTATCCTGCAAGTCAACTTGCACAGGTTGTACTTGAAAAGTTTTCTGGCGACACGGAAGCTGACTCAATGTTGCTTAGCCTGCAACATCAGCCTTGTATCTTAATGAATTTGGCGCCACCACCATTTCAATTGTACTCACCTCAGCCTAGCGCTGAAGAAAACTCAAGTTGTTATCTGCCTAAGAAAAGAACTCCCAAAGTAAGGAAGATCAATATTGGGCAAGTGCAAGTTGATTCAGAACTAGTTGTGAAATACTTGGGGTTACTGATCGACTCAAAGATGAGTTTCTCTGAGAAAATCATGGCAATGGCAGATAAGGCTACAGGGTGTGTCAGTACTCAGTCGAAGGACAGCCAACGTGAGGAAACCTATCTAATCAAGAAGGCAATTTCTAATGAGTGCCGTATAGTCTGTGGTATTGAGCAGGCAACAAGAAGCTGTATCAAAAACACCTGGAACAGGTGCAGTGAAAAAGAGCACTGAGGGTTACATCTGCTTATCACTTCATCTCCAAATCAGTGATTTTGGTCATTGTACGTGCTATGTAATCGCTTTTCATTATTTCCGGCTTGGCCACGAAGAGGAATCTGGCAATCTGGCAACTCCATTCGGTCCAACAATTGTCAAAATGACAGGTCTCTGTCCGGAAATTGCCACAAGACATTTTTGGGGCTTAGAGGCACTGTATGCTGCGATTTTCGGGAAAGGTTTGGGATTTTCCCTGTCCGTAATGTAGACGCGAAAAACTTCACGCCTGGAAATCCAATAAGACCATTAACCCAAATATTTGGTTTGATTATGTGCATGAAAAACAAATCGCAATTTCATTCAAAATCTCGCTGCATTGGTTGTTCTCCTATCATAGTGGAATCAACTGCAGTCATAACCTTGTTCTGAAAAACGATTTTAGACAGTTGAATCGGATTGAATGATATTACGTATCGTAGAATGAAATGGCGCCCGTTTCAAACGAGAATATTGAGTAAATTTAGTTTTTTCTCCTCCAACTTTAACATTGAAAGTACAGGCTGAAAACTCTTGATGAAAGCATACATTTTAAGATTGTAAAATTCATGGCGGTAGGTTTTCATAAGTACAACAATGACAAATACCATAGAAGTTGAAATTCTTTTAACTTTGTTAACAAAAGTAGAGTTTGTTAATGTAACATTTTTTCCTATGAACTCATACGGGTACCTTTAAATTTAAATAGTTCAAGACAAGGTCCTTATAGTCTGGAAGTTTCAATAAAGTTGAACCGCATTAATGGATGTGATAGTAATTTGAAAGCTCTCCTGGTACAACAAAAACAATTCATGGTTTTTTTACCAGTCGGGGACCAATGGCGAATTCAAACTGTATGAAATTTTTGACGATCCGGAGGTCTCAACGATTTTCAGACTGCGGAAGCTGCAATGGGCTGGACACATGAATCGTATGGACGAACAACGGACACCCAAGAAGGTATTCGTTGGGAGAACTGTGGTCTGGAGGCCAGTAGGGAAACCGAGAAAACGCTGGCATGACTCATTCGCTGCTCGTATTTCGGAATCGAAAGATGCGGTCAATGGACCGAGACAGTTGGAGGCGCTGTTTGCAGGAACCGAAGGCCCGAGAGAGGTTGTAGTGCTAAGAAGAAGAAGAAGAATATCATTCGATGAACAGATTCACAAAGATGTGCATGGCATACACTCTTTCTGAAATTTTCATCCAAATCCTACCAATTTTGTAGGGTCTGAGTCGATTGGAAGCACATATTGCTCAATGTCAACGTATTGATGTTGTTATACGAGTATCACTCAAATTTTCGTGGTTTTTAGTGCTATAAATGTGAAATATGTGAAATTCTTCGAAATTTGGTTCATGAATGCACCCGCCCCGACCGAAGAAAAGGACGAAGAAACGAAGGAAAAGTCTTATAATCGCAAAGAAAGACTAGTCGACTCATTGCCTACAAATAACACAAACATTATTCTGGGTGATTTCAATGCTTATGTTAACAATAAGTTATTTCATCGGGGAACGACTGAAAGGTATAGCCTCTACGATAAAACAAATGACAACAGCCAGTACCTGATTGACTTTGCATGTAGCAGAAATCTAGTTATACGTACGACTAACTTCTCATATCGACGCATCCAAAACTAAATCGACCATGTTCTGATCCAGCAACGTTATGCCTTGAGCACACTTGACGTCCATACATACCGAGGAGGAAATCGCTACTCAGATCATTACTTGATCAAATTACGACAAACAGCTGGCTCCCATCTTATCAGACGCATCGCTGAAAACATGTAGAGAGCTCTGGATGGAAGAGAAAGCGGCTAACAAGACCGTGGCAGAACACAAAATTGGATATCAGACCTAGCGATGAGAACCAGAATGAAATAAAATGAGTACAAAGATTACATTGGCAGGAAAACCAGGACGAAGAGAGAACACTATGAAAGTCTCAGAAGAGTAGCGAATAAGATAATTTGAATTAAGAAAAGCAAATACCATGACAACCCATTGAGAAGCATCAATATGTGTCTAGTGAGCAAAAACAAAAGACAAGCATACAAAGTAATGAAAAGCCTGAAACATGGTTATCAGTCCAACACCACGCTCTATCATGATGACATCGGCAATATCATCACTGATGAATTCAAGATTAAGGTAAGATGGGCATCTTATTTCAAGAACCTCCTTTATCCTTCACACTGCTCCAGAACATCGGAGCCTATATATGTTTCTGGAGAACTTCCATTGGCGCCACCAACTCTGGATGAAGTGTTTTCCACCATCAAAGCCCAAAAGAATAAAAAAGCATCGGGCATCGATGAGATTCCAGTGGAGCTCATCAAATATGGTGGCAGCAGTATTCATAAAGCTATTCGCAAAGTCATCCAGCACATTTGGCAACAAGCAAATATGCCAAAAAAGTGGAGCTAATCAATTATATTCCCTATTCACAAAAAGGTGCCAAGCTATAGTGCGAAAATTATAGAGGCATATCACTACTTTGTACAGTGTACAATATATTTTCAAAGATCTTAGAAAATAAAATCAGATCATACGTCAACAGTATTATTGAGGAGTATCAACGTAGTTTCAGAGCAGGTAGATCCACAAGAGACCAATCGTTCACAGTCCAGCAGCTACTTGGGAAACGCTGGGAGTTCAAAGTAGACTTACATCGAATTTCCGTTGACCTTGAACAAGCATACGATAGTATTTGTCCAACGTACTGTACCAAATAATACTTTTCTTTGGCATCCCAGCCAAATTATTCCGTCTCAACAAAATGACAATGACGTCGATGACCTCCAAAGTCCGCATTAATAACCAACCCACCGATGCCTTTGACACAAATATCGGAGTTAAACAGGGAGATGCCCTGGCCCCATCGCTTTTCAATTTGGCTCTGGAATACATCATCAGACAGCTATCTACCGATCCACGGGGTACATTACTATACAAGTCGAGACGACATCAACATTCTGTCACGGTCATTAACAACTCTTCCTGAAACTTGACAGTGAAGTAAAACTACAAAGCTCATGACGCAGTTGAGAAAAAATTCCTCAAGTACACAATATATCACACCTGGCGAATACAGTATCAAAAATTTGAGCAAATTTGTGCATTTCAGCCCTAAAATAACGAGAACCGCTAATGAAAGAAACGAAATACGCCAAAAAATACTGCTTGCAAATAAAACATTTTTGTAATTTTTCACGATCTTGAAGACCAGCTGCATACACACAGCTCCAAGTATACAAATATATGATAAGACCTATGCACTCTGACAAAAAGAAAACCCGGAAATTGCAAATGAAACGCAAAATATTTAATTATTCATCTATATTTATTTTGTCGCCTTCAAAGTAATCCCCATCAAATGCACTACACATACGCCCACGATTTTTCCAGTTCTCGGAACACCTTTCATAAGCACTTTTTGGGATGGTCTTCAGCTCCTTCAGCGAGTTTGTGCCAAAAAAGTACCCGGAAATTGCAAATAAAACGAAAAATATCAAAATCACACAGAGCCAAATCTACTCGTAGTGAGTACGGTGGTTGATCGATGGAATTTATTGCATTTTCGGCTTCGAACTCAGTCACAATAAAAAAAAAAAAATCCCAAAATCACAAAAATCGCAACGCACTACTGAGGTGTACCGACTTAAGCAGCTGCTGTAAACAAACTGGATGACAGATCGCGCTCATATTTGGCATAGTAATTAAGGACAGTCCTACCAACTTAACCAAATACATTTTATTGAAATATCATTCACCTGAGGAATTTAATTACAATTTCTGGATACTTCGTTGTCACAGTGTATTACGCTATGGGTGTGAAACATGAATCCTAACCCAACCATCCGCAAACATATTGGACGCCTTTGAATGACGGGTCCTTAAGCAAATAATCGAAGCGATGCCATACGGGGACCAATGACGAATTCGATGCAACAATGAGCTGTATAAAATTGTTGACGAACCGGAGGTCTCAACGATTGTATGACTGCGGAAGCTGCAATAGGCTGGCCATATGAATCGTATGGACGAGCAACGGATAGCCAAAAAGTTATTCGTTGGGAGAATTGAAGGCAAAAGGAAATGCTGATCTGACTCGATTGACGAAGAAAGTTCATCGCTGCTCGGATTTCAAAGTTGAAAGATGCAGTCAATGGATCGAGACAGTTGGAGCCACTATTCGTAGGAAGCGAAGGCCCGAGAGGGGCTGTAGCGGTACGAAAGAGAAGTACAAGAATCTTCTATACTTCCCGAGAAAGCTTGCTGTGACGCACCGATGAACAGTTACCGATCTTAATAGGATATTATAAGGACATGACGTGTTTTGTTAATAGGGTATTGCAAAGAGATTTTTTACAAAACCCCAAAAAAATAAAATCACCAATAAGGTATGCATCATATTTATTTATTTCCTAAAAAAGCTTTCGGGATAGCGAATTGCAGCACTAGCCATTTCCCATCGCTGCCCTGAAAACATCTTGGTTGAAGAATCGCCAGGTTTTGTTTGGTACCATCGTAGAGGTTATGGACCATGTGCAGAAGTTTGGTAAATGAACTTAAATAATTACCTTTACCGACTACAGATAATCTGTGGTAAGAATGGGTGAAAGTAATGCAGGTAAGTATTCTAATTACTCCAAGTATCATTTGGAGGTCGACTTTGCATAACTGCTACAATATATGATTTGAGCTCACAGAATTAAATATTGAACGGCCTTTAGGGTTTTCAGCGAAGGGTTGTGGCTGACAGTAACGTTTTCTCGGCGCCATATAGGCCGACTTATTACTATCTAATTTAATACACATAAAAATAGGATCAAGGCTACAGAAGGAAATTAATATAGTTGTCCTTATCTTTTTCCATTAAATCGTTAATTATGTAAGTTTATTTTTTTTTTTTTTTTATTGGATCATTTCACCCTTTTCACATCAACTTAATGTAAATCTATACGACAAATTTGCTCTACATTTGAAGCTTATCTAACGTCGCGCGGATATCGATCACTCTTTCGGATGGCTCCGATAGCTTTTTAAATTACTTTTTATGGAATTGTTTGCAGCTACATATAAATGAGTTGCATATTTTGAATAATAATTTTTCTGAAAAATTATTAGAGAAGAAAAATGTTAGAAGAAGGTGGTTTCGACGTGTGTACTAATTCTCCTCAGGCCATCACTCTTAGATACACACCGGTGATGGCGACCACCATGCTCAGAGGTGAGGGAGTTAATTTTTAATTTTTCTACTTATGCAAACTCAATATGTTTTTGTATCTGCAAGTTATATTCAAGGTAAATTTCTCTTGTAAGTACTTGTATTAGCTAAACTTTTTTTTTTTTATAAATAATATAATTTTTCAGAAAAATTATTATTCAAAATATGCAACTCATTTATATGTAGCTGCAAACAATTCCATAAAAAGTAATTTAAAAAGCTATCGGAGCCATCCGAAAGAGTGATCGATATCCGCGCGACGTTAGATAAGCTTCAAATGTAGAGCGAATTTGTCGTATAGATTTACATTAAGTTGATGTGAAAAGGGTGAAATGATCCAATTAAAAAAAAAAGTTTAGCTAATACAAGTACTTACAAGAGAAATTTACCTTGAATATAACTTGCAGATACAAAAACATATTGAGTTTGCATAAGTAGAAAAATTAAAAATTAACTCCCTCACCTCTGAGCATGGTGGTCGCCATCACCGGTGTGTATCTAAGAGTGATGGCCTGAGGAGAATTAGTGCACACGTCGAAACCACCTTCTTCTAACATTTTTCTTCTCTAATAATTTTTCAGAAAAATTATTATTCAAAATATGCAACTCATTTATATGTAGCTGCAAACAGTTCCATAAAAAGTAATTTATGTAAGTTTAGTTATTCTTCTAATACATTATTTGTATCGGATATGACTATTTGATGGAATGTAATTTTCTTTTGTTTCGTTAGCGAGTCTAGTTGTCGAATTCCTCATATCATATCTTTGTTATCCTAGATATTCGTATATAGCACTTTTTGGCAGATCACATACTATTGAATGCTTCCCTGTAAATGCCGTCCATAACAAATGGGGTATGGGTTATGTAGATTTTGTTGTGAGGTTAGCATGCTCGTATTTTAAATTATTCAATACAATGATTTGCTTTGAAACAAACCTTTCAAAATTTGCCCCTGCTATTTTATATTAAATAAGACAACAAATAATTTTAAATCTATCTAAGCCATAGGGAATACGTAAATAGTCAGAAACTGATTCATGTATAGACTACAAATATTTATTAGATTTTTAACAAGTTAAATATTAATTTGTTGTTTCTAATATTGAGATTTACTTGTTTGTTTCAAAAACAAAACAATTGCTTTGTTGTTAAAGAGTATTAAGAGACAGCTTTACAATATTTACAATACAATTGAAGAGCAATGGTTATTGAAAGACTTCATACTGGACGGTCGACAACAGAAATTATAAGGTTTTTCGGGAATCCAAAATCCATAGTGCAATATCGTAATTGCTCAGAAGTATGCGGCCGCGGAAAATTGCGCGGCAGATTCTTCTCTTAGTCCAGCAAGGAAAATTCATGTGAAGGAGAAGACGATAAGGACCCCGGAAGTTGTTCGAAGGGCTGAATTCCTCATATTGGAGGATCCTGGGAGCTCGCTTCCATGCGTTCAATTGCCAAAGAGGATCTAAGGTACACGTCCTACAAAATAAAGGTGCGACATATGCTGTCCGAGGCTGCTAGAACAAAAGGAATCGCCCACTGTCACTTGCTTCTGTGTTTACTGAAGAACGAAGCTGCGGGTCTCATCTACTTTTTCTCTGACGAGAAATTTTTACCGTTGATGCCGAAGTGTGCATTATCAGTGGATTACTAACAAGTCCAGCCATCTTAATGTGGTATCCCTACAGGCCTCTGTTGAAGTAGCATTTGTCAATTTACAACGAGAGCAGTTAAAAAAATCCCCGCTGGCAGCACCAGCTGGAAAGGTAAATTTCTCGTATGTAGCGTAACGTTTCGGAAAAGAAGTTAGCTTGCCCACTACTGGACTTCTTACTGCAATTTTTGTAGCACCACATGGGTATTTATTAGCAAAAAGAATCTGCCGCCGTTCGTACTTGGAGACCCTTCATAGAAGCGCAAATATTTTGCTAATTAAATTCAGTTGCACACGTAGGGATCACATATTGAAAATCGGCGGGTAATAAATTGTTATAAACATATTTAGAATGGGTTTGCCCTTCTCACATTTGGTGTTTATATATTTCACAGTGGTTGCTACACAAAGGTGATAACTTTTTGGCTTAAATAGCTCAAATGGTTAATTTCAAAAGATTTCCATAAAAGTTTAATCAGCACTTGCATTGCCATTAATATATACAGTTTCGATTTTTTTCTGAACCATCAGGGGCCGTCATTTTGAATTTTTATTGAAAACGGCTGCTAAACATATTAAGCTTTAAATTTTCGAATTTTTTATTTGTCATCCAATTTGCATAATTAAATTAAATTAACTTGCCTTAATAACTTATAATTTCAAGTTTTATCGGAATCTGTTGAGAAACTTGGCTGCTAATGGGCTACAGGAATAAAAAAATGTTTACGTCACCCCCCTGTATGGGGAGACCCCCTTAAACACTTTAAAATATTTTCTTACGCTGCAAGTTTCAAGAGGCACCACTTTTGACATACGTAGAAAATTTCCTCAGTCTAGCTTATGTGGTTTGCGAGAAAACTCGTGAAGCACGAACAAACGGACGGACGGACAGACAGACAAGGTGCGATTTGATAATTTTTTAGGGTATTGTTCAAAATATTTTACAATATTCAAAAAATATTCTGATTTATAAATACGTTCAAGATAAGTCATTTAAAACATTTCCATGAAAAAAATTCATTATATCAGTCGCTACTAAAATAGCGAATTGCGCTTGCTCCTAACCTATGGGGGCCGCCATTAGGAATGCATGCATTTGATTTTGGACTATTTTAAATCTTTGTGTACTAGGACCTCATCAATCAATGTGCCAAATCTCGTTCAAATCGGAGTTTCACTCTAGACAGGGCAAAATAATTCTATTTTTAGTGAAAATGGCAGCTAAAAATATTGGGTTTTAAAATTTCGACTTTTTTATTTTTCATTCAATTTTAATAATTTTCTGCATAATACAAGAACATAGTACAGAAATCCATAATCTCAAGTGTCATCAAAACCCGCTGGAAAATGTGACCGCTAGAACGCCACAAAAACCTGAAAAAAACGCATATTTAAACCGCCGCCATTTTGAAATTAGCACATGCATGATCACCAAAATATCAAAGCCTGTAGACCTAAGTAATGCCTATCTTGAAACATATATATATATATATATATATATATATATATATATATATATATATATATATATATATATCTATATATGTTGAATCAAAATTGCGACTTTTAAAAGCCTTTGAAGTTTTGAGTTTCAACTGGCCGCCATTTTGTTTTTTGTAACCTGACCTCCAGTTTCTTCACGCAATTCTTTAGATACTTATATTTTCTATCTGACTGCTGAATTTCATGAAAATCTGTTGAAAGCTTTGACCGCTATTACAACAACAAAAATTTTCACGTTTTTCGACCTTTGAGCGGCCGCCATTTGGTTTCTGCTGTACCGACTTTGGATTTTTTATTGTGAGATTCATCACATACATCAGTGAACCTTTGCATCAAATTTCATCTAAATCGGAGTAATACTTTGGTCAGAACAGAAATCACGATTTTTCGTCTAAAATGGCCGCCATTTTGTTTTTGCCCAGCGGATATAGCTGGTTCACAAACTTACTCGAGATATTAAACCAATACACCTTTCCTGAAAATTTGGTGAAAATCGGAGCAAAATTGCAACCTCTAGCGTGGTCACAAATTTCGTTATATCCCATATATATATATATATATATATATATATATATATATATATATATATATATATATATATATATATATATATATATATATATATATATATATATAGATATATATATATATATATATATATATATATATATATATATATATATATAGATATAGATATATATATATATATATATATATATATAAATATATATATATATACATATATATATATATATATATATATATATATATATATATATATATATATATATATATATATATATATATATATATATATATATATATGATACTCTCCGCAATAGATAAATTTCTCTCGAGAAATTTACCTAAAAGGCGTGCTTGCGATTCAGGCGGTAGAATATCTAGAATTAAGGCATAATAACTTTTGTGGTAAATGTTAGTTAATAAGTAACAAATAACTATTATTATAAATTGCGTGTTCTTTCCGGATTTTGCTGAGGCACCCTGTATTTACATATGGAATTCCGTGTGGAGCTGTGGATTAGGGTACACTCCACTTGCGTAGCTGCTCCCTCCCTAGTTCAAACCTTGTTCGCGGTATCGAGTTTGAGCTTCTGATGCTGGTGTCGGACTATGAGTCTACCCAGCTGTGATGAGTACTAATTGAAAAATTAGGTAATAGTCAC
The DNA here is from genome assembly GCA_963969285.1 of Odontomyia ornata. Taxonomy (NCBI): domain Eukaryota; kingdom Metazoa; phylum Arthropoda; class Insecta; order Diptera; family Stratiomyidae; genus Odontomyia; species Odontomyia ornata. The sequence continues at coordinate 185,906,720 of OZ017738.1, forward strand.
ATGGTTGAGTGTAATATTGACCAACGTTTGGATTTGGACTGTTGTGCAATGGGTTATTATTATTATTTACAATATTTTGCATTCCATATGGATGAACCATTTTTGTTTTTATATTTAATAAGCTTACCGTACTTTGTTTTAAGGGCTATTATTATTTATCACCATCGCATGGTTTACTGTAAAAATGGGCTATGCAGTAAAAAAGTGAAGAAAATCATATTTTCTCAATATGTACATTTGAGCCTGAAAAAAAACCACTAAACTTAATAGAGTATGCATATAATTTATCTCATATCGGTAACATAATGGTTGTTATAATTTCTTACGCTGAAGATGAAAATTAAACTAAGGACCAAAATGTACGAAAATATATTCTTATGTTTGTTAGTCCGGTTAAAGACAGAGAGAATTACAATTCAATTTGTTGCAAGTATAGAGTGCTTAGGACATTAATCGGAGAATATTTATTTGGTAGAGTATTTTCGATAGCTTTGAACTTTTGAAGCATTTCTGGTTGTATATTTTTTCTTTCACGCGAATATTCTCGGTTAGTTCGCTATAAGGTAGTAGTAAACGCAATGGAATCACTTTTTTAATCGCTTCTAAATAAATTTTCTGTATTTATTTTCATTTCCCGAATTTTCAATAATACATTGATGAAAATCTGCAAAATGAATAAGGTTCAACTAATTGCAATGAATGTTTGCTAAACTCTTCGTTTTTACCACATTAAAGTAAAAATCTGAGAAACTATGCAATAGAAGTAAATAGTGCCCGAAAAAACCTTGAATTTTTAAAAATTGAGCGGCTTAACCTAAAATTAACCTTAAAATATAGTCGTAGTGTTTTCAAAGAATTAAATTTGAATCACTAAACCAAAAATCTCTTTTTCTTTTTAGTAGATAGCCACACTTTTTCAGGGGGTGATGAAGACGAAAGGTGAGTATGCCGCCAACGGAGTAAGGTTTTAATAATCTGCGATTGCTAGGTTCGGTACACGGTGCCGTAGCTTGGGTTTGCGTTTTCAGGTAGAGTATATTGATTTAGTTTTTGGATTCGAGTAGCTTATTTCTAGCACCGCGTCGGTGAATAATCGAGAATGGAAATGAATTAGCTTAAATTCGAGTAGAATCGTCTTGAAGAAAGTTGTTTTGATGTCCTTTAATCGGGCATTTGATTTGGTGACTGATAAAATTGTCGTCGGACTTAGTCTGCTCACGGAAGATCTGTGACCGAAACTCGTCTCCGAACTAGCTAGCCTATCAGCAGCCATCTCAGAGTAGATTAAAGGTGTCCGGGCTTGTTGGCCTGTTGGCTGCAGTCCGTTGACACATTCCACGACTTTACGTCTATAACTGATGAGAGGTTGGTTTAGATTTCCTTCGGGAAATCACAAGCGTATTGACGAAGAAGAATAATTCATTGGATTTCGTTGCTAAAGAGTGCCGGAAAACTTACTTGGATCGACACGAAGGTGAAAAAGAGGCAGCTGTGCTCAAAAAGAGACGTCGCTGAATGATTGGCAATAATCTTGGATGAATGACATGAAGGAGAGATGAACCACGTGCGAGCGTAAATGTTTTCAGTCCTACTTGCACACGATTGGCAATTCACGGTCTCCTAATAGTGTGGTCCACGCTGGAGAGATCGTTGACGCCTGCCACACGTTTTTTGCATGCAAAATAATTATCAAGCTGCGTGGTATTATCAAAAAATGGGGTAGTTTTCGCCAGATAATTTAATTTGACGGATGCTCAGATCAGTCGGCAAATCAAACTAGGTGGTATATTACATTTGGGCTATTCTCATTGAAAAAAAGGAGCAATTGGACAGGTTGAAGGTGAAAGGGTCTGTTTTCTAGTGCTTTTGCTTCCTTCTTCTCCTCCCATCTGGAGAGTTTCAGCCACCAAATGTCACACTGTAGCATAAAAAGTAAGGCTTACCGCGAATGTCAAACAATTTCAGAAAAAGTTCCTAAATTGAAGTTATATTCAAAGGGTCTCATCTTTGTACGGATCAGAAATATGGAATCATGTTCACAACAAAAAGCTGTAACAAAAATGCCAGGACATTTTGCATATTGCACAGTCTTGAATCTAGTGATGCTGGTTAATGGAAGCGTTATATTCATCCCTCTTTTTACAAGAGAGTGCCTCAAAACTTATTTGAACAGTTACAAGGGTGATAGAGAGTTAGTTGCGCTCAAAGAGAGACAATGCCCAGTGAACGATTAGTAACAATCTTGACGTTGGAAACGATTGAGAAAATAGTTCCACACATTCAACATCGAAACAATACGGAAGGATATGAAACACCAGCTATTACAAGGCTAAAAATATTGAAAAGCCTCCTTCTCATACGCGTCAACAATATTTATCGGTGATTTTTGGACTACAACCATCCCTCGTTGGCTTTGTTGAAATTACACCTGAAGAATGTTCAGAATTTAGTTTTTTCATACTTCAGGAGTGAGGTCAGCCATCAATGGTCGGAAAACTATGGGGTATTAGCTAACAGGACTCAGATGGCATTCTCACAATAGTGAATAGTTTATTCCATAAGAAGTCTTGAGTGAGAGTATCGAATCTCCAAGCCGCTAGTGATGAGATAAATCTTCTCAATATGGCTGGTATTGGAATTGATAGTATGACTCTGGGTAGAAATGGAAACAGGATTATATGTGCTGATTGGAACACATTTTGAATTGGTTCATTTAATGACTCTGATAGAGGGAATGAAATATTTTCAGAGGTCGTTGAAGCAAAAGTTTCCGACTTCGAATCAAGCCTGAATGGCGAATAAATTCTTCATTTCAACGGAACATTAACATCTGACCTCCCACCGAGCTTGAATCTTATTGATTATTTTGTTAGCTCTGAATACTTGTGTTTCATATTTGGCAGGGTTCTCCGATATTTGCTTAAGATTATTATTCGGTATTATTACATATTTTTTAACCACATGTTGAACAGTTTAAATTTCCTAAATGAGCGGAAAAGGCCAAGGTATTTCCAATTTTGAAGAAGAGAAAAGAAACTTTGAACCCAAAAAGCTATCGCCCAATCGAATTGCTGCCTAACATCAGCAAGGTGTTTGAAGTGATACTCTACAGAACATTAAACGCCCACATTGAGAAACATGAGTTAATGCCAAATTGCCAATTTGGTTTTCGCGCCAGGCATTCGACCATACATGAGAAAACGACAGTAACCTTAGACATCTGTTGGACACTAAACAATAGAAAATGTGTTGGAGCGTGTCTCATTCATATGGAGAAAGCCTTCGATACGGTGTGGTTAGATGGACCATTTTTTAAACTTCTTCACACCTTATCGCCATGATGTGCAATATGTTATACAGGAAATCGTTTGTTGTAAGTGATGGAAATCTGACAACCATGCGCGAATTCAAGGTCTTGAATAGTCTACAGCAGGGAACAGTTACTGCGCCTCTGCTCTTCTCAATATTCATTCGGAAGCTATTGAACGGCTTTGATTTTAACGACTCGCCAACGCGCACAAAAAGTAGTCACGGCCCTTCGATGAATCTTCCATTCCAGACACATTGGTCAAAGGTCAAAGTTATCTGTTATAAAAACCTGGTTAGACTAGTTTTGACATATAGATATCAGATTTGGTACAACCAGGGTGCAAGTACTATGGAAAGATTAAGACTTTTCGAAATGAAACGTCTTCTTGTAGATACTGGTTTGTACAGAAAGCTTGAGACGGGTTGGAAACACCATATATTGAATTTGTCAAACTACTAACGTGACGAGAGTCTATATCTTCATATTGAGACTCCTACAGAATCATATCGCAATATTTATAACTCTGAGCGAAAACCCCTGGATCTCACAGCCGTTCCACCCTACAGACGGGTATATTGAGACTTGTCTCGCTACTGGCCTCGAGGAGCATTTGGACACGAATCAATATGATTTGATTCTGATGGCAGCCCACTCGTATTTCACATATATAGACGGGCCTCCGATAAAAAGATAAAATAACCTCCGAGTTTGATCCACAATTCCAATGGAGAAACTCATTTGGTAAATTCATTGAGGCTGGGACAGAGAGGTATTGGTGGCTGAATGACAATGTCTAAATTATTCGTGGTTACGTTTTCTGTTTTTGTGTTTTTCGTAACTTAGTTTTGAGTTTAAGTTCATAGTTGCTACATTTAGTGTTATTGTTGTTCGTTTGTTTTAAAAATAGAGATAGGTTTCAATATTTAGGATAGGCATATGTTATGTTTATTATATTGGGCTTAGAGATAAGGTTTAACGTTAAAGTTAGGAATATTGTGATAGCACTACATTAGTAAAAGATAAAATTTTTGATTGAATTTGATTAGATTTAGGTTATAACATATTAAATGTAGGATAAAAGTTCACTGTTCTGTTGTGTTAATATTATAATTAATATTGAATAGTATTGGTTAGTTTTTTCTCCAATTTCCAATTGAACTATAAAATATGCAATCATTTTAATTAAATTGCATTTGATATTAATGTTCTGATTAAAAAATTTTAGTTAATGATGTATGAATTTGGAGAGCCATTTGGACCATGAAGTTTTAAGTTTTTTTTAGATTTGCTTTATTTTCGATAAAAATTCATACTGGTTAGTATTGAAAAAAGTGCCTTTGACTTTGACTTTACCCATTGCGGTGACATACTTTTAAGTAAAGCTTCCCGTCCTATATTAAGTTACCATCCTCTATACTTCCTGTTGGCAGGAAAGGTGATTTCGACTACCGACAAGTACTCGTGGGGCATCACAACTCCCTTAGCTGGCAGGGGCCACACTAGTCCAGCATGGGCCGTATGAGTGATGAGATTACTGTCATACATAGCCGAGCAAGTAGTACAAGCAGGCTGCTCTGGTGGTCATACTTCACGACCACAATGAGATAACAAACAACACTGACGATTAAGCAACCGAAAACAAACGGGCGAACGTATGGAATAAAGTAGACAACGGATATCAACCAGCAATATTGATTTCGTTTGGATGCACCCTAAAATAGCATGCATCCCTGAACGCCCTTCTTGCCTGAAGTGATTCTGTGTGAGCCGGGGAAGCAAACCACAACAGAAACCAAATAGGCTGTAGACATTAAACAGAAGCTGCTGAGTAATGACGTTCCTAGCGGCAGCAAACCACTTGAGGTGAAGGACTTAGAGGCTGGTGATCTTCCTTCAGTGGGAAAGGCTTGAAAACTTAATTGTCTACGAAAATTCACAGAAATAATGACTTATAAGAAAAGAAGTGACTGTATTGAAGAAGATGAAATCAACTAGTGATGTACTAAATAAAGAGTTTTCCAATAAGAGGTGTTATTTTGAATACCCCGCTATTTCGGTAGATGTCATTTTTGAAGCTATCATTTTTTAATATTTGACAATTAAAAACTACGCCATTCATAAAAACATGCTTCAACAACGCATTAAAATTATTAAAATTCACTATAAAAATGGTGAAAATTTGGAAGAGACGGTTGGTAAAACTCGAACATTTTTGGGTCGTCGTGAAGCCACCTTGTCGGACCGCAATACAGAAATAGGTGAAAAAATTCGAGCTGTTGGGATCATTTAGAGATGTGAAGAATAAACCCCCTGCACGTCACTCAAGAACAGCCGAGAATATTGCTGCTGTAGCCGAAAGTGTTGAAGAAAAACCAGGTTTGTCCATTCGTCGTCGTTCTTTGGATTAGGCATTCCACAAACGTCATTACACCGTACTTTGCATGAAGATTTTGGTTTTAAGGCTTATAAAGTTCAGTTAAAAAGCCAGTCGATCATTAACAAACCCAGGTTTGTCCATTCGCCGTCGTTCTTTGGATCAGGCATTCCACAAACGTCATTACATCGTACTTTGCATGAAGATTTTGGTCTTAAGGCTTATAAAGTTCAGTTAAAAAGCCAGTCGATCATTAACAATGTCGTGTCTTTGCTGATTGGGTCCTTGAAATGCATGAAAATAATCCGGAATTCCATCGAAAAATCATCTTGAGTGATAAGGCCCATTTCCACCTCGATGGCTTCGTCAACAAGCAAAATTATCGCATCTGGGGCTCAGAAAAGCCAAGAGTTATTGTTGAAAAGCCTCTCTATCTTCAATGTGTGTCTGTTTGTTGCGGTTTATGGTCCGACGGAGTCATTGGACCTTACTTTTTCGAAAATGGGGCTGGAGCAACAGTTAAGGTGAATGGATTGCGCTATCGAGAGATGATTAATGATTTTTTATGACCGGAGTTGGATGGTATTGATCTGGAAAACGTTTGCTTTCAACAAGGCGGCGCTACGGGCCACACAAGCAACGAAACCATTGATCTTTTACGGGAAAAGCTTCCGGACCGTGCTATCTCTCGAAGAGGTGATCACAATTGGCCACCGAGATCTTGTGATTTAACACCTTGTGACTTCTTCCTTTGGAGCCACGTAAAACAAAAGGTCTACGCCAACAGCACAGCGTCGATTCAAGATCTCAAAGATGGAATTCGTGAGGCTATCGAAGACATAGGGCAGTCACTTTGCGATTTGGTTATGGAAAATTTCATGAAAATGGTCCTGTAAGCGTAGTCGTGGTGGTCATTTGCCTGATGTTATTTTGCACTATTAATGGCATACCTTTTTCTTCATAATGAAATAAGCATTTGATCATTTGTATTAAAAAATGGCATTTTTCATTAATATCAAAATAACACCTCTTATTGGAAAACCCTATATTTCAGTTTGAAAACCCTATATTTCAGTTTGAACTTGAAGACGTAGTTAGTTGCAAGCCAAGAAGCAGCTGAAGGCTAAAATGACTCATAAAGAGCCAACAATGGAAATATGTACTACCACCAAGAGAGTTTGTTCTAGTTCATCTCACTTCCATTTTTGTCAAAGAGTGAGTTTTCTCAGTACTAAGTCACACACTCCGACGATAATAGAAGCGAGGCGAACCAGAACAAACAGACATTCAACAAACTCAAAAACAAAATCTAATGTCCCTCTACCTGGCCTAACCTAGGACCTACCTGCTTAACCCATCCTACACCTATATAAATTCATTTCCCTCCATACTTCCGTTAAACAAGATGACTCAAAAGAGTTGAAACGCATCTGCTCACCCAATAAAGCAAAGCCTGTTGGCTTTTCAAGAGAAAAATTACACTCAGATTAGTTTAAAATACAACCATGTGACATTCTACGTTCAGGCATTTGTGGCTCAAGAGGTCCCTTTTCTTATATTCCCTCTCCATTCCTTCCCTGAATCACGTTGGTGCCTTAAAATATAGAAAAACAAGGCCTGGCCCAAAGTAATGTATCAAACGGTTCCGCGCTAGCTTCTGAGATTGACAAGGGAGGTGTACAGTGGGTAATCCAGATGTGCACGCTTGCGAGTCCCACAGCCTAGACATCAAGGGTCTTCACCTCCCTATCCCAAAATCCCCTTCCACGATTCAGCTCTCTTAAGTGTTGTGAACTTCATGTAATTATATCCTTCATACCGATAGTTGCTTAAGGGATGCATCAGACTACGACTATATAGTCGCAAGTTACACATGTTTCAATGGAAGCCCGCACACTGCGATTTTCGACAATTTCGCAAGAATTTGCGATTTTTCCTAAAACCAGTTTAGCAGGTATTTTTTGTGATACTTGCGCAGGCGCACATCATTTGGACATTTGACGCTGACGAGCATGGAAGTTTCTTCCATAGCGAACAAATGAGTTAGCGCATGTGTTCCTGGCAAAGACATACCTTCAAATGAGCATATTAGTTCTGCGCATGTCTGAAGTTCCTTTGAAAATACTGTCGCAGTGTGTTCGCATTTGCGTCTAAAAATCGCTGGTTACGACTGTAAAATCGCAATGTGGCCGAACCCTAAATGCTGCTAAGTAGAAAATAGATGCAATTATTTCATGTCATATATGCGATAAGCTCATCTAAAAAACTTATAGACGAAAGTTGATTCAACTCATATGGTGGCTGACAGACTTTGGGTAAAAATTTGAGCACTAATTGGAAGAGATCAAAACAGTGACGATCGAATTGAAAGCAGACTCAAATCAGAGGCTGGATGAACAAGCAATTGAAATGAAGGTGGAGCCGGAAAGGGACCTAGAACGAGTAGATTAAGAGTAGAAGTAATTTATAAGCCTAGATATTTGGACTATGATAAGACAGGGCATTTTTAACAACATATTATAAAACTAAGAAGTGGGTGTTCATAAGCTGAGGGGAAGGCAAACATGTAAGAATTAACTTCGTTATGCAGCCCACCACTATCACTGTATCAGGATCAAGTCACAGGAGGTGGGCTGATATCTTCCAGAACAAAAAAAGTGAACATTCTAATTGTGACACTGATTTAAAAAAAAAAAATCTATACTGCAATCAGATGTAAAGAGACGCCATTCACTTTACAGAATCAAAATATTCTCACTAACAACAGTTATGGTAGAAACTAAAATCGTTTACAGAAATATCTTTTTAGATTAGTCGGATTACGAGATTTGTCGTTCTGATACTAATTTTTTTCGCTATTATCACACTCGGAAAGGAAATACGCACTGTGTGAAACATGTGAGATGGTTTAAGTAATATTGGAACCAACCAAATGCCCATTGGAGCTATTTAAGCTAGCCTCCGCAATATTTTTTCTACAGGCCAAGATGACCAAAGGCAAGCATGTGCGAGTATGATGATTTACATTATACATATCCTAATTCGACAAATATCAATGCGACTTCCTTGAGCCAATCAAGAGAAGATAAAGGCATTTATGACACTTATCTGCCAGTCCATAGGCGAAATGCATGCATTGCTGAGGAATCCACAAAGGATCTGAACGTAGGTGCTTGAGCAATAACGGCTAAAATGGATAAAGGTTGGTCAGAGGAAGAAATTGGAGGTGCCTAACTAGCTGACGATGATATCGGGCCTCTGCTACAATGGATAGAAACTACAGGGTGTTCTGAATGGAAGGACTCATTGGCACAAGGCAACATTCTTAAAAAGTTATTGGGCCCAATGGAGCTCTCATCACACAAGCGGAAACCGTTTCTCTCCTTCTATGTTATGCCAATTTCTCTTTCTTTTGTAAAAGTTAAATTTTGGACATAGTTGAGAAAATCCATGCAGGAACATCCAGGAACTACATTGGCAAGAAATGTTTCTATGCTCGTAAAAACGTAGAGCACCTGTGTAATTGATGCATCTTTAATGCATCTGTGAAGCCCCAAAATGAAGACTGACGGGGCAAATTCAAACATAGAATGTCAGGTACCTTTTAAAGGAATTGTCTTGGACATTGCTCCTTTTTTGAGCCTGAATTAGGATATTGGGTGCATTTGTTTTGCCGACTATATTCAGATCAAAACCAAACCTGCAAGATACTTCGAATATAAAATAAGGACTACCCAGGTTCATCCTGAATCTCATAGAATGGCCATGTCCATACCGTCTTCTGAGAAATTGAATTCAGCAGTCCTGGCCCTAAAGTTGGAGAAAGCATGCGTGGTGGACGTAATACTGACGGGACAATCAAAAACAAGGGAATCTCTTAGTTTATATTCACTTTCATTGGAAAAATCTAAATGAAAAAAAAAACTCCCAGAAGATTTGCGAAAAGGCGTAATATGCACAGTGTTTTGTTTATTAAATTTTGCTTATACAAATATATGGTAATTCATTAGTTCGAATGATGATGTGTGACGTGAAGTGGTAGTAGCATTTGAGGTGCATTTAGGTTTCCAGAAAAAAATTAAAAGTATTCATTGTCTTTCCTCATGTCCAAAAAACTATTAATCTGTGTCAACTAGAACATCTTGATCGTTTTTTCAGCATTAAACAAGTTTTGCAACATATTCTTTAGTAAACTAAATATTACACGATAACCATATATTAAGTCTCTCCTACTAGCAAGTGAGCATATTATGTACTTAACCGAGTCAAAGCCGACAAATAAATACTTTATTATGTTACATAAAAGGATTTTGCCTATATATTAGGATTATCATCCTTGGAAAAAAATTGCAAATGTTTGCACTTACAAGGTTGTCCTCCCAAATACAAATATTGTGTTTCAATGTTTCACTTATTTGGGTTAACTACAATTGAACAATTCACAGCCACTACTAAATAGGTTAATTTGCAAATCTTTCAACTAAGTCCAGAATCTAAATTTAAATCGAACTTTCTTCTTGTTTTTGTTCTATGAAAATTATCATGTTGATATAATTTGAAGGTTGTGCCCGGCGATAAGGCAGTGTAGTAGTAACTCAAGTGTGGCCTCCTTCAAGTTTCTTACGCCAGTAAATAGAGCAGCGTGTGCCCCAGTGTATTATCTAGTAATTGATCTGAAAGAGCACCCGAAAGTATGTTCGCTAATTATCCCGATAAAGCAGCTTGTCAGTGTTGACGCTTTTGAGAGCCCAGTTGATGCTGCAATGATCATAATCATTCAAAATAAACACATTATACAATGATGACACATAGCGCCAACAGTGATAAATGTAATAACAATTTGCGTTTCCAATTTGATGTACTTTAAAAAATAATTGCGTGAACTATTCTTAAAATTAATTTAGCTCGATGAATTTCTATATAATCCAATTTCCGTGGTAGACTTAATTTGCGGCAATTCCGTTCGAAAGAAAATTCAGAAGGATATAGTTCACAAAAATTTTGTCAAATTTTGATCCCAATCACATATTTTGAATTTTACTCCAAATTCTTTGAAATGCTAAGTTCTGTATTGACTTCATTTGGCGGGTTTCAATAGTAAACCTCTATGTAATAATCATCATGCTCTACTACAAATTGAAACTTTTGGCCCACTCAGTGTAATAGGCGACTAAAAGTCGTAATATTTAGATGCAGTAATTATGAAGAGTGAGTTGATTCTCAGCAACAAATGCACTAATGAATGTCTTATATTCGAAAGTTAACTTTGTCTTTTAACGTTTCTGTGTCTCAAAATAACTTGCCATTCAGCCACATTTCCATGGATAGGCTTCGTCTCAGCACGATCAACGTCAACTCCATTGCTACTCAGTAGTAGTACTTTATTGAGACTTTTCTTTTGACATACTATATGTTACTTAACATACTTCTAATGTTACGATTCATTTGACAGTGACACTTTTGTCAAATGTCCTTAGCTTCTTTATACGACCTGAGTCTATGCAGTTTTGAAATGCTAAAGTTAATTTTTCTATTCTATTAAGAGTAATTTAAGGTTATTGTCTTTTTGTTGCTTATTAACAGATTAAAACCTAAACTAAACTAACATAACTTATTCTATTCTTAGCTTGTAATTTTGGTTGGTCGTGGGTTCTCTGCAAGCGTTACATCCAAAATCGCGTTTCAGAAGAGGCGCAGTTCTTACCGATCTGATCTTCAGGATATACGGAAGTTATTTTTTATTTATTTAATCTGTTTCTTAATTATTGTTTATTGATTTTTATTTTTTCCCGATGGAAATTCAAGTTGCTTTAGCCTCTGTAGGTACTGGGGGACGGTATACAATAGAAAGTGGGTTTTAGGGGGTTTGGTTGGGGTTCGGTGTTAATCTGGAAGTCTTGGAGAATTCTTATAGAATAATATGGGTTTTCAGAGATGGGGGTACTATTGAAGAGGTCCCGGATGAGATTTGATTCATATTTAGCTATTCGCTTTTTGCTTGTTTCAAAGGATGGGGGTCACTTTAGTTTCTTGGTAAAGAGCGCTGTTTTTATAGTATTTTTTATTGGGGCGTCGGTATGACATACATTTTCGGAGTATCCTCCTCTCAAATATTTGCAATATTGCATGTTGGTGACATTGTCAGCGAGGCTGGGAAGGAGTATGTGATGATGGGGTGAATTAGGGTTTTATATATGAGGAGTTTCACATTTGGGAAGACAGATTTGGAGGATAGGAGGGGTGAAATCAATGCAGCAGCTTCTTTCGTTTTGTTTCTTGCATGTGGGTTCATTTTGAACCTGTTGTTGAGGTTCACTCCCAAATACCTAATGTTATCTTTTGGGTTCACCGTGTCCCCGTCGATAACCACCCTTATCAACTTGCTTTGCTGAACAGCTAGTTTGTGCCCTTTACCACTTGCGTTACGGAAGCATATTAGTTTCGATTTAGCAGCGTTGATTTAGAGTGTGACTGGCTAGGATTAGAATATCATCCGCGTACATGATTATGTTCGGGTTACTGGATATGTTTTCGATTCTGTTTGTAGCAGCGGTAAGTGGGATGTCGTGTAGCAAGAAGTTGAAAAGATTTGGTCCCAATATGGATCCTTGTGGGACTCTAGACAGGATAGGTATAGGCGTTGAAGTTCGGTGGGATATTTCAGTTGCTTCTTGGGTATGAGGGGACATTTTCGTTGACGATGGCGCTTGTTAGAAATGTTCTCGACAGGAACCATTGACATATTCTTTGGCCGTTTGGAATAACCCCAATGCTCATGTCTCGCGTTGAGGGTTCCCCTAAGGAGGATAGAGTCGTAATTAGCAGCTATTGTTAATATTCTATTAAGAGTCGGTTCTATTAAAGGTCCCAGGGATGGGACCTTTAATAGAACCGACTCTGGGATGTAAATAGATCTAATTAGTATTTTTCAATGACTACCATTGTGTCTTTGCATGTTTAAAGTTGCTAGTGTGCAGGAAATTTCAGGATGATTAAAATTTATTTAGTCGACTGATAGATGGTATCGATATAGAATGGCGGTCCCTCTGCCTACGTCGTTTCTAAGTACTTGGTAGTTTTCTGTTCGGACCTTGTGTATCTGTTGTAAGACTGTTTCGTTAAGGAAAACTATGTCTGGTTGCATGGATTTTGTAAGATTAGACACGAATATTCTTTTGTCATGGGAAACTAGAGAGTTTATGTTGAGACAGATAGTAATTAGATTATTTACCCCATACAGGTTAAGATATAGCTCAATGAGCAAAACTGGCTTATCCTGTGTTGTCGTGCCATCGTATTTCGGCCTGAATTGGGCATTCTTCTTCTCTAACCTGTGCAGCGCCGAATACCGAGTCCTCTGAGTATGACTGTATATTTTTTGCGATCCGTTGGTGTGAAGGAGTGACCTTCCACTTTAGATCTACAGATCAAATCCAGTAGTTCATCATGGATGGTGACTTCGGCACCTGTAGTTTTTAATTTGTTCACGCTCAGGCGAGTCATTCTGTACTTCGTTGTGGGGCTCTTTTCCATGATTTTTAGGTCTTTGTAAAAAATTTTTTTACAAAGACCTACTAGTTTCGCGACCTGTCTGTCCGTCTGTCCGTGCGTCACAGCTGATTTCCTCAGAAACTATAGAAGCTAGAATGCTCAAACTTTGTGAAAAGGTCAGAAGTGATGGTCTCTCAAAAGTAAAGGCCTTGACAAAAATTTAAAAAATGTTTAAGGGGGGTCCTCCCTAATAACGAATTGGCCCTTAAAAATTTTTTTAATCAAAGGTAGTCGAGTGGGGTATTAAATGAAAGGTCTTGATTAGAACTTTTAGAATCTGAAATAAAAAAATCATATGATGAATTAGGGGGTCCACGGGAAGGCAAAATGTACCCAAAATTTGTGTCCCCCCCTCGCGATTGGACACCTTTCAGCCGAAAAATCTGAAAGTTATCACGAATGTGGACCTTTATGAGTACGAGGGCAACAAATACCTTAGAAATCGAAATTCGCTCAACTTTGTTAATAATAGTATGATTTGTAGATTTTACATTTTTGCCCATAAAATCAAAACAGTACCTTTAAACTTCTTGAAATTTTGCAATTATATAGACTGACATAAGATATATATGTTCACAAAATTTAATTGAGATCGAATCATAATCAAGTGAGTTATAGCCATTTCAATTATATGGAATTACAACAACGATAACACGTGTTTATGGTTCATATAGGGTTTTCCAATTAGAGGTGTTATTTTGATATTAAAATAAAAATGCCATTTTTTAAAATAAATGATCGGATGTTTAGTTCATTATAAAGAAGAAGATATGCCGTTGATAGCAATAATTAACATTGGGCAAATAACTATTACGACACACTTACAGGACCATATCCTCTTCATGAAATTTTCCAAAACCAAATCGCAAAGTGGCTGCCCTATGTCCTCGATAGCCTCACGAATTTCATCTTTGAGATCTTGAATTGACGCTGGGCTATTGGCATAGGCCTTCTCTATCACGTGGCTCCAAAGGAAGAAGTCGCAAGGTGTTAAATCAGAAGATCTATTCAAAATAACACCTCTTATTTTCTTTCAATTTTCATTAAAATTTAAGGAATAGTGTTTAACTTGAACATGTTCAATCGGCCGAGCATTCAGAAAAATCATTTAAGCTACATTAAAATGGCGGTTGCACTGTGCTTATGAAAGAAACTGTGCATCTTTTGTATAAATTTGAACGATTTCATATCCAAGTATTGGATGAATAATTCAAGTTATCGATTCACGCCATTAGAAAACTTGCTTCTATAACCTAGGATGTTTACAAAGACCTTCTGGTAGTAGCACTCTCCTGCTTACTCAACTTGTTTTTTACTGTCATTGCTATGATTCCTTCCACGAATATAGAGGGACACCATGATTTTTTCTTTTCAGGGACAAACGTGTTTTGCTTGGAAGTTAAGTTTGCTTCTCCCAAAAGAGGCGCGTATTCCTTGTTTAAAATATTCAAATTGAACAGGCTGGGCATGCATCATGGCTGAACGTCCATAACAATCTGAGAAGTGGATTGCTGAAGTTGTGGAGGAAAGAAAATCAAATTGAATACAGGTGCAATCTATACGGGCTGGAGTTTCCAACATATCTTATGACAAGTTCAAATTTGACTTTTTCATTGCTGACACAAAACTTGAATCCAAATTTAATAATTCTCAACAGAAATTGCAGGTGCATCTTTATGATATTGACTATTTTGCCATCTTAATGGCAGTAAGGGATGATGTCTTCTTCATTTTGGTTAAAATTGAAAGTAATTGGCTTAGCTTCAGAAAAACAGATTGGGAATATTTCACAAAAAGTTTGATCGGGAATACCAGAAACAAATCCGTCCATCTGATGCCGGTAGCTCTTGCCCAATGGTTCTTAATAACAGAATCTAACTAACGATGAAATATATCTCTATTTGTTGAAGCTAGAGAAGCTAATATTGGAAACCATTGAGTAACTAGTCATTGAAATTAGACCTTAAGAATGTCCTGAAGATAATCCATTCATACTGCAGGAGTGAATTTAACTGCCTACGGGTGAAGAACATGAGGGGCGTTAGCCCATAGGTCCAGATAGCCTGTTTACAAATAGATTTTGTGGTATCGAAATAAATAATACGACGCCACATATAGATGGTTTTTTATGGTTGAGAAGTGTATGCCAATTACGCACTGAGTGTGGAGCCCCCATGCTTGCAAGCAACTGGCCTTCCCACTAAACACCTCCCCTGTCAGCCCAAGAACCCAGCCTGGAACCGTTTGACACAATACTTTGTGCCAGGTCTTAATTTGTTATGCTATGAGGCAACTTCAAGCCGGGTCTCCTCTCTAGCCAAAGGAAGTGGCGAAGAGGAATTGCCAGACAAGTATTCCCCCAGCCCCAAAGGTCCCGGCTGCTGTGAGTCCTTTTTATCTTTCAGTACTGGCCGAATATATATTAATGTGCCACATGGTTCTATTTGTCAACTGATCTAAGCATCGCCGTGACTACGCTATCTGGAGTGAGCTCTCTCGTCTCCCTGTAGAGGTCCTATGACCATCTGTCTCATCTTTTGACGCAAAAAAGCGTGAAAGGCTTCAAATTCTACTCCTGAGCCGAACCAACAATCGAGGGTCCATGACTTACTTATCTTGTCCAATTCACCCAAGACTGCTTCTTGAGTGAGCGCTGTTTCTCCTCGTGGGCAACAGTCTCCCCCGCGTTCTCACTTCTACATAAGTAAATAGCGTAGTGCTCTCTAGCAAGGGTAACAGGTATCATGAATGCAATAACACTCACCACCGAATCAGAGACTGTCGGATATGAAAAAGCAATCGTCAGTGCTCCTCTTCTGTATACCTGTGCCAAGCGTTTTCGGTATAGCTAGAACATCGCCACATATTTCTGCTCCGTGTAGTTGTACTGATCCTACAGTACTCATCAAGAGGCATCTTATTGATGGATTGGGTCCCCTATGTTGGCCCTAAATTGACTCAGTGTCAAAACACCCAAAGCAGCCTTCTCAGCTTAAGCCCTGATTTGCTCAGAGAAACTTATCTTCGAGTCAATCAGTAGCCCGTACTGGCTCCAGTTTGATTATTTTGGCTCCACCACTGATCATCTTTACAATAGGAATTCTCTTTTTTGTCTAGATGACAAAATTGGATTTGTTCGGTGCTAAATTGAATCTACGAGTCGTTTTTCGGTCTCTCACGTGGCGCAAAAGCATATTTAGCCTAAGGTGTACTTACTCAATGGTACGTCCAGTGACTAGAGCTGCAACATCATTAGCATAGTCAATCATGAGTGACATATTTGGTGTCTTCAGTCTCAGTAGCCGTCGTAAGACACGTTCCATAGGTCTGGCTCAGGGATAGATCAACGGGCAACACTCCATATAACTTCCATCTTTCGTTGGCCCTGAGTCATTAAGCAGGTTTTGGTTCTTCAGGTAGTCCCTCAGTAGCCGCACAAGGTAATCTGGAAATTGAAAAGTATTTTCTAGCGTCTCTAGAATATCCACTCATCTAGCGAAGTTGAAGGCGTTTTTAACGTTGAATCTCAAATACAAAACGATCAATCGCTTGGTGTGACTGTATGCCTCTACCTTTTGGACCACGCTCACCACCTCTGTAATCGCATGAATGGTGGAACGTCTTACTTTAAAGCCGCTGCTGAGCAGCACAAATCATGTCAGTGAGTCTCCCTTGAGGAGTTTCTCTAGCACCTTCCTGGCAGTATCTAGCATGCATAACGGATGGTATGCAAATGGTGATCTGGGTTTTCCATCGCTTTGCTGACCAGCATGAGCCTCTCCACCTTCGATCGTACAGGGAAAACCCCGTTCCGTGGGCAAGCGTTGAATGTGTTGAGTGGCAAGTCCGGACAACGGTGATAGTCAAGTTGCATTACCTCAGAGGACACAACATCTGGCCCTGGAGTGTTCCTTGCTTTCAATGAAAATAGTGCTTCTTCCAGTTCCGGCTGTCTGAAGAGTGGACACTCGATTGCTGTTTCACTGTGGACAGCGTCATCACGGACGGGATGGGCGAGAGAAGTGTTCGCACTAAATTGTCCATCTTTTCCGCATCATGTATGCAAGGCGTCTGTAGGGCCCCAAGCTTCCTCATAACTAGCTCGTAACCAAGGCTCCAAGGATCCTTGCTCACATTTTCCATTAAATACATTCAGTGAGCAATGCTGTTGTTAATCAATTTGCAAAGACATTTCCCTACCGACTTTTACGCCACTGTCTGGTTACATGGCTCTTCAAGGTTACGTGCCCGTTGAGCCTCACGCCAAAGTTTGAAACACTCCCATCGCTTTTCAGTAATAAAGGGTTGTCCAACCATAATGCACGATGTTAATTGTGAGCCACACCTTAACGTCAAGTTTTTCGCCCAACGTAATTTAACATTTCTTGGTTTCACTGTATGATAAATTCAACCATGGAGAGGTACACAATTGAAAAGCGCGTTAAAGTTGTTGAAGGTTTTTACGAAAATGGGCGTTCAAATCAAAATGCATTTCATGTACATCGTGATTTTTCGGTCAGCATAATCGATCAAATGTGCTGACATTCGGGAGAATTGTGCGCAAATTTCAGCAAACTGGGTCTTTAGGAAATGTCAAATCACCTGTGTATGCTCGCCTAGATTGTTCTGCGGAAAACATTGCTGTTATTCGCTATAGTGTGGCAGAAGAGCCGTCAACCTCGACTCGTCGTCGTGCTTAACAATGGAACGTCTCACGAAATTCCAAGGTTCAATTGACTCAAGAGCTGAAGCCTGCTGATAATTTCAAGCGTCGGTAATACGCAGAATGGTTGGTTGGGTAGACAAAAGGGAATGGTGACTTTACAAAGAAAATCATCTTCAGCGACGAGGCACACCTTCACCTCAGTGGATTCGCTAACAAGCAGAATTGGGCAAATGAGAATCCATGAATGATTGTTCAAAAGCCAGTGCGTCCACAAATAGTGACTGTTTGGTGCGGTTTATTGGCTGGTGGTGTTATCGGGCCGTACTTTTTCGAAAATGAGGACGGTCAACCAGTTACCGTGAATGATGTTCGCTATTGCGAGATGATAACGGACTTCTTGTGGCCAGAAATTGAGGTTGTGGACCTGGACGATACGTGGTTCCAAGAGGATGGTGAAATTTGCCACACAGCCTACAAAACAACGGCTCTTTTGCACGAGAAATTCAATGGCCGTGTTATCTCCCGTTGTGGCGATGTTAATTGGCCTCCACGATCATGTGATTTGACACCGTTGGACTTCTTTTTCGGGGGATATTTAAAAGGAGAAGTGTACGTCAATAAGCCAAGAACAATTCACCTCAATTATGTCTCAGAGCAATTGAAAACATGTACCATCGGATAGAAGTATGCCACCATACCTGTGGTGAGCATTTGGGCGATATTTTGTTTCACATATAATTTTCATAGATTCTTCTATTAAAATAAAAAGTATTAACATAATTCTCTGAAAATTTTTTTTTTATTTACAATTAACATCGGGCGTTTTGGTTGGACTACCCCTTATTAGTCAATCTCCTGTATACTGGAGGCTTACGGAGATGGAGTTTCCAACGGGGCACTGATGCCCATGGTTGAGCTGCCAGTTTTTCTTCTTCTTCTTCTTAGCACTACAGCCCCTCTCGGGCCTTCAAAATCCGAGCAGCGATAAACTGTCTTCGTCAACCAAGTCAGACCAGCGTTTCCCCGGTTCCCCACTGGTCTCCAGCCTTCAGTTCTCCCAACGAATACCTTTTAGGGTATCCATTGTTCGTCCATACGATTCATGTTGCCAGCCCATTGCAGCTTCCACAGTCTTACGATCGTTGAGACCTCCAGCTCATCAAAAATTTCATATAGCTCATCATTGTATCGAATTCGCCAGTGGTTCCCGTCTAGTTTCGCTCCGATTTTTCGCCTCAGGATCCGTCGCTCAAAAGTGTTCAATATATTTTCGGATGCTTGGGTTAGGGTCCATGTTTTACACCCATAGCATGACACAGGTCTTATCACAGATTTGTATACTTGGAGCTTTGTGTATGCAGCTGGTCTTCAAGATCGTCAGAACAGAATAAAATATTTTATTTGTGAGCTGTATTCTTCGGCATATTTCGTCTCTTTCATCGCCCGTTTTCATTATTTTGGCGCCTAGATACACAAATTCGCTAACATTTTTGATACTATATTTGCCAAGTGTGATATTTTGTGTACTTGAGGTATTTTGCCTCAACTGCGTCATGAGCTTTGTTTTATTTTCACTGATTTTTAGCTCTACTAGTCTTGCTTCTCTGTCGAGTTTTCGGAAGAGTTCTTTGGCAGTTGTTAAAGACCGTGACAAAATGTTGATGTCGTCCGCATAGGCTACTACTTGTCTCGACTTGGGAATAGTAATGTACCTTGCGTATCGACAGGTAGCTTCCGTATGACGTAATCTAGAGCCAAATTGAATAGCAATGGGGCCAGCCCATCTTCCTGCTTTAATCCGATATTTATGTCAAAGTTGAGTTGGTTATTGATGTGGACTTGGGAGGTTGTCAACGTCATTTTCATTTTGGTAACATGAGTTGATTTGATTGGAATACGAAAGTAAAGCAATCTTTGGTACAGTAAATTACAATCAATACTGTCGTATGTTTGCTTAAAGTCAACGAAAATTTGGTGTACATCTATTTTGAACTTCAAGCATTTTCGAAGTATCTACTTGATAGTGAACAATTGGTATTTTGTCGATCTACCTTCTCTTAAACTACCTTGATACTACCCAAGAATACTGTTGGCATATGATCCGATTTTATTTTCTATTAACTTTGAAAATATTTTGTATGCCGTACAAAGTAGTGATATGCCTCTATAGTTTTCGCACTGTAGCTTGTCACCTTTTTTGTGGATAGGGGATATAACTGATTGGCTATACTCGTTCGGCATATATTCTTCTTGCCAAATGTGCTGAATGATTTTGTGGATGGCTTTTTCAACATTGCTGCCAGCATACGAGGGTAGTCCCAAAACTAC
>OZ017738.1:185931948-186011948 GCA_963969285.1 Odontomyia ornata
ATTGTAGAAAAACCGTACATTGTTTTTGTTGTAATCTAAGAACTTTCAAACGGCTATTACTTCCGCAAATACGAATTGGCTTTATTGTAACTTTCAAAGCACAAGCATATTTCTTTGGACTGCTTTGATTTAAATTTAAGGGTATCAATTTGAATTTACTGTAAAAAATGTTATTTAAACATATTCATCTATTATTAACGAAGTTGAGAAAAATTCAACTTCTAAGATACTATTTGCTC
Organism: Odontomyia ornata; assembly: GCA_963969285.1. Lineage (NCBI taxonomy): Eukaryota > Metazoa > Arthropoda > Insecta > Diptera > Stratiomyidae > Odontomyia > Odontomyia ornata. The sequence goes on from OZ017738.1 coordinate 185,932,188, forward strand.
ATGTACATAAAAGAACCTAACACCATGATTATGTCACCTATAAAATGTACGTTTTTATCAAGAGCTAATGACTTTAACTTTTAATGCTGAGCCTTAGGAAAAATAACACAAATTTACTCAATATCATAACTTAAAACGGCCACCATTTTATTTTACGATTACCGATATCACTTGTTGAACGTATTCTCAAAGTTCTGCATGATAATTCAAACCACCATAACTTCGTCTGATACAATCCGATTCCTCTGAAATTTTCATGATTAATAAGTCGTAAAAGAAGTCACTTAAAGATCAAATTTTATTGGATGTAAGAGTATCCTCATGATTTTATTCCAGAAAATGGAAAACTGTTAAATTATACTATTACCAACAAAGTTTAGTGAATTTCAACTTCTGAGGTATTTTTCGTTGTTATATGCATTAAGAACTACCCCCATACATTTTTAAAATTTTTTCGGTCCATAGGTGTCCAATCTTTGGGGGAGGGCACCCATTTTTTCCTGTACTTCCACTTCCCCTGCCTACCTCGTCATCGATATAGCAATTTTAATTACAGATACTGAAATATCTCATCAAGACCTTTCATTTATTATTCTATTCGCCTATTTTGGTGGAAAAATTTGTTGAAATCCTCAAATGGGGAGACTCCCCTTTAAAGCCTTTAAAATTTCTTTCAACGATGTAACTTTTATAACCGTTAACTTCTGAGCTATTCATAAAATTTGATGACTTTAGCTTCACTAGTTCCTGAGAAAACATGCTGTAATGCACTGATAGACGGATGGATGGACAGACAGGTACCGACTTTAATGGGTATATTAACAAAAATTTTTTTAAAGCCCCTAAAAAATCTTCTGGATATCAAAACTTTACTCATTTGTAATGTGACGCCTACGCCCGGGAATCGAAGTGATTCCGATCCCGAACCCTTGCAACCGGCCAGATGGATATGTCCTCGAAGTGCCAGCGGACTTCATCTGTCGTGCGGATATCGTTGTGCAGAAAATATTTTTTTTCTGTCCGAATATTTAGATCTGTGGATATAAATATTCGAAATATAGAATTAATCCCAAACCCCGGCACATTTCGAGACATAGCCATCTGGAAATGCCCCTCCACCGTGGCCATCGAGAAAACTATGCCACTGGCGACAACTGGAGAGGCACATTGCCGCCATATGGCGTGCCATTCCACACACAGATGTTTTGTCCGAGGTAACAACCTGGGATTTTGACAGCCACATGGCGGGTGTGGGTCAAGGAGAAAACTGAAAAATGACCGGCATGTCATATTTGTGTGCTTTAGTTTATTAATTGAAGCGGATTTGAAGTGCAGTGACAAACGAAGTTTTTGGCGATGTCGGATATTGATACTGTACGTGTGGCAGTTGGAGTAAGGCCATTAGAAGAAACCGAATTCAGAAATGTAAGAAGCAGCTAACCTATTTTCCGATTGACACAGATCCCCTGAAGGTCAAGAAAAGCGTACAGCCCTGGAAAGGACTGGAGAGTTGGATGGGTGGCAGTGGAAACATTTACTCAAACATCAGTAAATCAAATTTAAATCCAAACGCACCTGCGCTTAGCAGCGGCATGGGATATCAACAGTCATCGACAATATCTTCGTTCAATAACAGAAATACTGCCTCTACTGGCATGAGTGGTGCAAGTTACGAAAGGTACTATTAGTTTTGAAGTAGTAGAGATTTGGCATTATTTTAAACCATTCCTGCACATGCACACAATCTAAAATTGTTCATTTCGATACCGTAGACTAAGAATAGCAGATGCTATTTGTATGATCTCCATCTGCAACCAACAGTAGACGGCGCAAAACCAGATATCGAGTGCGTTGTAGTTGCGATCCCCTTGCATCGTTTGCAGTGCGATTTGGCTGTTTTCAAGTCAATTTCGAATGGATTCGGCTACGAACGGAGTACGATTGATGTGAACAAAATGAAATGAGTAGTTTCTCGCGACAATGATTTTGCATTCGGTTACGAAATAGCAAGACAATCGCCTTCACCGTTCGGCGCAATAACAAAGCCCTGTGTGTTGTCTCAGTATGTTGCAGTGGTTGTGATATTCAGTGATAGGCCATAAGATCCTAAATAAACAATCTATGGTACATGGTGCAGGAGCCCGATTTTGAAATTAATTTTTGCAATCATCTTTGCGGTCTCTGTCAACCCGTGTTTTCCGATTATACTATCCAGAAATCTCTCCGTATCGGCAATAGTGCGCGGGTTGCGGAATCGGCGAAATGCTAAGATGAGTAATTGGATCTGATAGTGGCTGTTGGGTCTATGTACAACAAAGCCCGTAATGAACACAATGCGATTACTATGCCAGCCCTGACTTCAATAATCTGCAAGAACCAAACAGTTCGAGCTCAGTAGAAATGGTATTAACTTGGGTAACACACGGCACATGTGATTTCAGGTAACCAATTGCATAAGTACTTTTATTTCTACAAACAAAAATCAACAAACCAAAAAACACAAAACAGCCAACAACCAACTTGCAAGGTTAAACAAAACAAAAACTAAAAACAATTAGAAACATTCCAATCATTATGGAAAATCTTTGAAAAAAGTGGCAAAATTAAAAATAATTCTTCTTAAAGTATAATTCTCGACCAGAAAAAAAAAATACTATACGTTTATTTTTATGAATTCTATTTATTCATAAAGCATTTTCTAGTTTTTTAGGGTTTTGTAAAATAATTTTACAAAACCCTACTAGTTTCGCGACCAGTCTGTCCGTCTGTCCGTCTGTCCGTCCGTCCGTCCGTCCGTCCGTCCGTCCGTCCGTCCGTCCGTCCGTGTGTCACAGCAGTTTTTCTCGGAAACTACTTAAACTAGAAGCATCAAATTTTGTGTGTAGGTGTAAAGTGGTGATCTCTTCAAAGTTCAGCTACAAAAAAATTTTATAAGGTATTTAAGGGGGGTCTCCCCATATAGGAGAGTGACCCCCCGAAAAAAAAATTTCATTGAAGGTAGCCGATATGGGTATCAAATGAAAGGTCTTGATGAGAACTTTTCAAAACAGGTCTTAGTTTGGCAAAATTTGCTTCGAGGGGCGCACAGGAAGGGGAAATACACGAAAAATTTGTGTCCCCCCCCCTCGCGATTGGACACCTGTGATCCGAAAAATCTGAAAAAAATCAGGAATGTAGGCCTTAGTGAGTACAACAACAACAAATACGTGAGAAGTCGCAATTCACTCAACTTTGTTAGTAATAGTATGATTTATCGATTTTATGTTTTCTTGAATAAAATCTTAACGGTACCCTTAAATTCTATGAAGCTCAGTACACAGATGACTATTTATAAGATTGATCTATCCTGAAAGTTTCATGAAGATTGAATCATATTTAGCGAAGTTATAGCGGTTTGAATTTTCCTGTATTACTATGGAACAATATGCGCTGCATGTATTACTATGGCAACATATGGCTATGGAACAACATGCGCTTTTTACCGACTCAGACACTACAGTTTTGCTAGGATTTGCATGAAAATTTCAGGAATGATAGGTGTCATGTATATCTATGAGAATCGGTTCAGCTAGTAGTATCAGTAATCGTAAAACAAGATAGTGGCTGTTTTAAATGCGAAGATTGAATAATTTGGAGTTATATTTTCCCAACTTCAACGTTTAAGGTGCATGCTTTGAACACTTGATTCAATTGAATGAATGACTGAAGATGAGTACCTACAATTAATGCTCATAAGTGAAACAAGTCAATGAGGTGGGAGAGAGCTCCTAGCAACAGGGTTTTGTAACCATTCTAGGATTCGAAAAATTGGCCATTAATCGATGATAACAGTACAGGAGACTGGCCCCTGAAAAAAAAAATTCATCAAACGTAGCCGATATGAGTATAAAATGAATGTTTTCATGGGAGCTTTTCAAAACTGTTGTTAGACTGTCAGTTTTTGCTTCAGTGGGGGCACAGGGGGGAAATACATGAAAAATGTGTTCCCTCCGTCGCGGATGGACATCTGAAATAATTATCAAGGAAGATATTTATGAGTATAACAATACCAAAAACCTCAGAAGTTGAAATTCGTTCAACTTTGTTAATAATAGTATGATCTTCGTATTTCATATTTTCTCCAATAAAATCGTCTTTGACATGTTTCTTGATTTGATTCGATCTGGTGACTGCATTCTGTAAAGTGAATACAAAACCTTTCTGACATGAGCGTAGGTCTGTTTACCCAACTTGTTTTTGCTGAATTCGTAGATAAACAAGTTCTATAAGAGTATTCTGACTTCCAAATTAGGTGGCAATATTCATAAGTAGAAAGATAAATATAAAAGGGCCATAGAGCATTTATAACGTTAAGTATCCGTAATCTAATACAATATTATTGCGATCAATCAAAATTTCAACCAATTAATTCCTTCCATTTACCACGCTAGCCTTTACTGTAGCTTGTTTTTTTTTTTTTTGCTAAATGCATTTAGCTTTTTAAGATAACATAACAAAATGATGATTAAATAGAGTAAATACGAGTAGTTTAAGCGCAAAATGGCATTTTCAAAATGTTGTCAAATTAATAAGATATGAAAGAGAGGAAGGAAGTAATTATATATTTTATGGTTGTATCGTTGTTAATTGTTGGACATGAAATGAATTTTATCTCGTAGAAAATTTATAATATAATTATACTCTAATATATTCGTATTAGCGATACAAATAAGGAAAGAATTCAAGTGATTTTATTTAAAATTATTGAAAAGCAAGGTGATATTGTTGAAGCGATTATTTAAAAACACAAACCAAAATCAATTTCGAAAATGTTACAGTACCGTATTGTGATTTGCTTTCTTATTGTTTCACTACATTTATGAGAGCCATTCCATTGCAATAATTACATTTATATACGTTAACATTTATTCAAAGACTGTAATGTTTAATTTAAATGAACAAGAAAAATATGTAGCCAAGGCTCGACTAATTTTCAAAAATTTTTGAAGCATTAGAAATTTTAATCATTCTTCTCGGATGGGATAGTTAACATGGAATGATTTATATGTCAATTTAAAAAAAAAAATAATAACTTCAGTTGTTAAGTAAATTAAATTAATATAACTAATAGACGAATAAGGATATGAAATTATGTTTCCCATTAAACACAATTCATAGAAAACAGGATAATAATTGTGAAGAATTGGATGATAAAAAAAAAAACAATTCATCTCTGCAACAATTCAATATGGATAGTAGCGTCAAATTGATTTAAAGACAATTCTGATCAAGTTTAAGGTTGATATTTCCACAGTAAATTTTAATTAATCATTCATGCAATTTGTTTAGCTTTTGTTTTCTTCTAAGAAATGAGATCTAGACTTGTCGAATTAACTATGCTAATATTTTAGCACACACGTCATATCGATAAATAGTTAAGCATTGACTTAATAAAATTATTTGAAAAAAAAAAAAAAAATATCATTAAATAATTTTGAATTTCAAAAAAACTTCACATTAAGATCATGAGAATTAAGGATAAATTCATATAGATAACACTGACGCAAAAGTATGCAACCAGTCTCAATTTTTATTCGAATCAATTATTTATATAATTTTGTTTTTGAAAAAATTAAATTTCGTATATGTTAGGTATAATTTTGAATTCTACAGCGATTTTTATTAATTTCTTTTCGTAAATTGTCGTCTAAACATTTCCATCCCGTAATTACTAAAATAATATGAATTGCTAAAAGATAAACCACGACTTTCCTTTTCAGTGGCTCGTTCTTTTTCAGCGTGAAAGGGAAGTGCAGGGTAGGTATGCCGTCGCGAGGTTAGGGTTTCGACAAATCCGCTGAAGTCGGTTTCGCGTCGCGCGCGGTACGCGGTACCTTTGATTGTTTCGTCATTTCATTAGAGTAGTTTTCGTCGGTTTAAGTTCGAGTAGCATATTTTTCGGTACCGCGTCGGTGATTCGGTAACGCGCCTATGGGATTTTGTAGCGTTTTTGATTTGAGATCTGTGGATAGATCACATCCAGAATTAACGTAATGTAGGTTTCTCGTTCTGGATGAGTAATTGTTGACGCGTTTGGAAAACGGGCAAGTTCAGGTGACTGAAATATTGTAATTGAGCGTAATCCATTCGGAGACCCGCGACCGAAATCCTCTCCGAACTAGCTGGCCGACAAGCAGTCACCGCGTGAATGGGTTACGGTGCACGGATTGGTTGACCTGTTGGTACCATCCGTTGGCACTACTCAGACTTAACGTCTAGAACCGATGAGAGGTCGGTTCCGCGTTCGAACCTAAAAGGTTGGAAATCATTACACATTTGCAGATTCCACGAAAAGTGTTCGAAGAACTAAAACTTGATTATTTTGTGTGTGCGAAATCATCTTATTAATTATTCATTAGTTATCAAATCATCTTTAGTCGATTGTAAAATCAACCCATTTTATTATAAAAACCAAGCATAAATTTCTATCTCTTAAATTTTCCAAACTCAACAAATTCTCATCATCATAATTGCATTGTATCAAATTCATGTCATTAAAGTTCTTACCTAAGTTTGGCATGCCTAATGCAAGCCAAATGGGACCCTTATGGGACATGCCTAAGTTAGGCATGCCTAATAGAGGCCTAATTGGGCATGCCTAACTTAAGCAATTTTGGAAATTTCGCGTTTTATTGCAATCTGGAGAGTGGAAAGAATATATTTTTCATTTTATGTCAGTTTAGACATGCCTAATATGGGCCAAATGGGGTCCTAATAGGGCATGCCTAAGTTAGGCGTGGCTAATGTGGGCCTAACGAGGGCCTAATTAAGCACGCCTAAACTCGTTCAGTTTAGGATTTATTTAGGAAAACCCCATTAGGCTCTAATGCCGAACGTAACGCATTACCCCATCAATTCCTAAATAGCCGTCATATTAGGGCTTTCACCTCGGAATGAAAGATAATAAGCTGCAAATTGGTATGAACCTTTGTTTTGTCATTCTAAATGTTGTCTCAAAAGTCACAATCGTTATCGTGTTCGCGTCTCAAGATATTCAAGGTCAAAGGTCACAAAAATCGGTTTTTCGCGAATATCTGGCTTCCTATCGGTTAAATGAGATTTGCATTTATTATAAAAGTTGTAGGCTATAAAATTCCCTACAACTTTTGTTTAAACTTTTTTTTCATACGACCAACCGTTTTGAAGGTAGAGCGCGAAGAGTGCACATCGTACAGTCATATACGGCCTAATGCAAGGTCAAGCGTGAGTTATGGTTATCAGTACGTTATAAAGTCAATTATTTACTTGGAAATTATAATTATTAAACAATGCCTATTATTTATGTACTAACTATTAATTATTTATATTTAATTAAAGTAAGTAACTTGATTTGCAACGGTACAATTTCAAACTAATGAATAATCTTGACTCATACAAAGTGGAGAGAGTGGCCTTGAATACTATAGAACATCTGTCCCGGCAATGAATAGAAAAGGGCATAGGGTAGGGACAAGTATTTCCAGGTATATAAGTATTGAGAAATTTACGCGTTTTAAAGAAAAGATATATAATGTCGTGTTAACTTAAAATAAAACTAAAATATATAATCCAGAATTAATAATATTTTATACTTAAATAGTTAAATATGAATAATTATATATAAATAATCAAGTTACTTACTTTAATTAAATATAAATAATTAATAGTTAGTACATAAATAATATATATAATTATTCATATTTAACTATTTAAGTATAAAATATTATTAATTCTGGATTATATATTTTAGTTTTATTTTAAGTTAACACGACATTATATATCTTTTCTTTAAAACGCGTAAATTTCTCAATACTTATATACCTGGAAATACTTGTCCCTACCCTATGCCCTTTTCTATTCATTGCCGGGACAGATGTTCTATAGTATTCAAGGCCACTCTCTCCACTTTGTATGAGTCAAGATTATTCGTTAGTTTGAAATTGTACCGTTGCAAATCAAGTTACTTACTTTAATTAAATATAAATAATTAATAGTTAGTACATAAATAATAGGCATTGTTTAATAATTATAATTTCCAAGTAAATAATTGACTTTATAACGTACTGATAACCATAACTCACGCTTGACCTTGCATTAGGCCGTATATGACTGTACGATGTGCACTCTTCGCGCTCTACCTTCAAAACGGTTGGTCGTATGAAAAAAAAGTTTGAACAAAAGTTGTAGGGAATTTTATAGCCTACAACTTTTATAATAAATGCAAATCTCATTTAACCGATAGGAAGCCAGATATTCGCGAAAAACCGATTTTTGTGACCTTTGACCTTGAATATCTTGAGACGCGAACACGATAACGATTGTGACTTTTGAGACAACATTAAGAATGACAAAACAAAGGTTCATACCAATTTGCAGCTTATTATCTTTCATTCCGAGGTTGACCCCTTTTTTTACCTAATATGACTGGGCTAAAACACATCTTTATATACTGATGGGGCTTTCCGCATCAGGGTCTAATGAGGTTTTCCTAAACAGAAAAATCTTAGTTGTGAAAAATGTAAACAACACTAACATTTTTAGGGTTTTGTAAAATAATTTTACAAAACCCTACTAAAAACGCGTCCTGTCTGTCCGTCTGTCCGTCCGTCCGTCCGTCCGTCCGTCCGTGTGTCACAGCAGTTTTTCTCGGAAACTACTTAAGCTAGAAGCATCAAATTTAGTATGTAGGTGTAAAGTGGTGTTCTCTTCAAAGTTCAAGTGCAAAAAAATTTTATAAGGCATTTAAGGGGGGGTCTCCCCCTATAGGGGAGTGACCCCCCGAAAAAAACTTTCATTAAAAGTAGCCGATATGGGTATCAAATGCAAGGTCTTGATGATAACTTTTCAAAACAGGTCTTAGTTTAGCGAAGCTCGCTTCAGGGGGCACACAGGGAGGGGAAATACACGAAAAATTTGAGTCTCCCCTTCGCGATTGGACACCTGTGATCCGAAAAATATGAAAAAACCAGAAATGTAGGCCTTGGTGAGTACAACAACAACAAATACGTTAGAAGTCGCAATTCACTCAACTTTGTTAGTAATAGTATGATTTATCGATTTTATGTTTTCTTGAATTGAATTGATTGATCTATCCTGAAAGTTTCATAAAGATTCAGTCATATTTAGCGAAGTTATAGCGGTTTGAATTTTCCTGTATTACTATGGAACAATATGCGCTGCATTTATTACTATGGCAACATATGGCTATGGAACAACATTCGCTTTTTACTGACTCAGACACTACAGTTTTGCTAGGATTTGCATGAAAATTTCAGAAATGATAGGTGTCATGTAGATCTTTGAGAATCTGTTCAGCTAGTGCTTTCAGTAATCGTAAAACAAAATAGTGGCTGTTTTAAATGCGAAGATTGGATAATTTTGAGTTATTTTTTCCCAACTTCAACGTTTAAGGTGCATGCTTTGAACACTTGATTCAATTTAATGAATGACAGAAGATGAGCACCTACAATTAATGCTCATAAGTGAAACAAGTCAAGGAGGCGGGAGAGAGCTCCTAGCAAAAGGGCTTTGTAACCATTCTAGTATTCGAAAAAATTGGCCATGAATCGATGATAACAGTACAGGAGAATAGCCCCTGAAAAAAATTCATCAAACGTAGCCGATATGAGTATGAAATGAACGTTTTCATGGGAGCTTTTCAAAACAGTTCTTAAACTGTCAGTTTTTGCTTCAGTGGGGGCACAGGGGGGAAATACATGAAAAATGTGTTTCCTCCCTTGCGAATTGACATCTGAAATAATTATTAAGGGAGATATTTATGAGTATAACAATACCAAAAACCTCAGAAGTCGAAATTCTTTCAACTTTGTAAATAATAGTATGATCTTCGTATTTCATATTTTCTCCAATAAAATTTCTGTTATTTTCTTTAGTTATTTGTTAGCTTGTTTAGGCCCACTACAATTTCGGGTAGGAGATAGGAGGGTTTTCGAGCAGTTTACTTGTATGAATGCTCGATTACTACAAACTCCATCGAAATTGTGAGTGAATTTATTAAAAATGAGCCGAAATCATCAGTGAAATTCATGGAATCGAAGTTGAATATCTCCAAAACATCGATTTATCGTATTTTAACAGATCATTCACGCTTACAAAAGGTCTGCGCACGTTTTGTTCCCAAAATAAACGAGACTTTTGTCATAAAAATCCATTCTTGTGACTGATTTTTTGGCTAGAAATCGCATTTTAACCATCAATCACTCACCGTATTCGCCTGATATGGCTCCCTGTGATTTTTAACCTACTCGGGAAATTGCATTTGGCCATGGAAAGAAAACGCTTTGCGTCCGTAGAGGGCATCCAAAAGGCTTGTACCGACATCCTGAAGGACATTCCGGTCAATAACCTGAAACACTCTTTCGAAAGCTTTTATATATATATATATATAGATATATATATATATATATATATATATATATATATATATATATATATATATATATATATATATATATATATATATATATATATATATATATATATATATATATATATATATATATATATATATATATATATATATACATTTTGTCCTTTAGCGTATTTTAATTAAAACAGTTGTCAGTTAGGGAGCAGTTAACCATCTTTCGTCGATAAGTATTTGACTGAAACTGATGAAGTCATCTAAAATATATTATAACAGAAGCGCTCAGCTTTGTCCGAGAAAAGTGCATTCAATGTCAATAATGCAATGATAATAAAATATGTGTTATGGCTTAAAATGAACAGTTGAAGATCTAGAAAGAAATATTTATAAAATTTTTTAAAATGTTAAGCTATTACTTGGCTAAACACTCGTTTGTTCTCATTAAAAAAAAAAAGTTAATTTAAGGAGAGAAAATTTGTTATTTACAAAAATGTATTAGCTTACAAACTTTTGGACAGTAGTAGATATGATATACATATATTCGGATATATGTCAGACCGGTATGTCTTTTCTTGTTTGAGCTATGAACTTAATTTTAGTTTCATTGATCTGGAGGCCGACCTTCTTCACTTCTAACTCCAGCCATATAAATATTTCCGTTGGATCTGCAATCGATCCGCATTTTATGTTAACGTCTTTGGCATATTGTAGTGTTTTGGGATATTATTATTTATCCGTCCAGAACTGCAGCGATGGACTGCTGCCTTAGCGACCGAAGGTTTTGGAGCTCGCTGGAATTGACCTTCGATGTCTGAATGCGCTTGTAGGCTAGCGCTGCGGTGTCGTGGGGCGGGTTCTTTTCCGCAGTACAAGGGTCCGCTACAAAAAATGTTCACATTCATGAATTATGCGAAAAAAAGGTAACGGTTCGATGGAATCGAGACCGAGGTAACCCACCAAAGGGATGAGCTATGAAAACCATGACTGACCGGACTCGATTAACGCTCGAATACTTACGAACCCCACCTAAGAGTGGGGCATCCAGGTGGAAGCGAGCCCCTTTTCACCTCCCCATCCGGATCAAGATCCATTGTAGGCTTTTCCATCTATTTTCCATTTGAACGAAAAATTCATACAAAAACCATTTACATGAACTTTCCCGTTAAATGAAAAATTAAATGTTTCAGATTTATATTAAAGTGTTATATGATGGAATCATATAAAACTTTACCATAAATAAGAAACCTGTGCGGAAGGTCACTCTACCCTTCAAGAGCACCTGTTACAACAACACCCGATGGCTAGCTCATGATTATAGGGGCCAGCCAACGTGGTGGGTCCCATACCCAGACAGAGTTTAAAAAAAATGAACAGACTTAGTTATTTTCTTTGTCTTTTCATATAATTTTTCTTTTAATTCTTTAACATTCTGTTATTTTCATTCATATAAAAATATCAGAAGATACAAATATTTAATTCATAATACACTACTTGGGCATTCTTCTTTGACTTCGAGTGCACTGCAGTTTATTTTCATCATTTAACGGAATTTGTTCGAGACGATAAACTTTGCACCGCAAAGATTGACCCAAACCATAAAGGAAATGGTAGCGTTGAAAACTCCACCCAGATTTGATGCAATTTGATGTCAATCCGACATGCAAAGCAACAAGATCCGATGCAATTCATTTACGCGTGCACAATCACTAGGAAAACTCAAATAGCCAAATACTTCATTACAAAATCTCTTTAAATAATGATGATTTAAGGAGTATCACGGACTACCACTGCGAGTCACAAAATGATGACCACGATGAGACAGCTGTTTTCGTTTTCTTCCTTGCACAGGAAATAACGTTTCGAAACCAAAAACTCATTTTCCTCCACACTTTCAATTGAATCCAAGAACCACACAAGGTGACGACCACCATGAGACAGCCGTTTTCGTTTTCTTTCACGCACAAGAAATAACGTTCCACAAGAAAAACTTTTTTCCTCCATACTTCCAACTGAATCCAAGAACTGCACAAGGTGACGACCACGACGAGACAACCGGTTTTGTTTTCCTCCACGCACAAGAAATAACGTTCCGCAACCAAAAACACTTTTTCCTCCACATTTCCAACTGAATCCAAGAACTGCACAAAGTGCCGACCACGACGAGACAGTCGTTTCGCTTATTTCCCGCACAAGCATCGCGTTCCGCCACAAAAACGCGTTCCCATCATCTCATACCTGATAGCTTTCTCGTCGTGGCGATAACGCCTGATTCGGTCGCAACTGGAATCTTGGAATTACTTGGCTCATTCACGCAACGCTGGTGCTGCCATTCCCAATTGTTTGGTAATATCGCTATTTATTTGTTCTTGAGTCATGATTTTTGAGAAATTCAATTGGCATTGCCCGGGTAAATTTGTAATATTTGTTCGTCTAATTAATTGCTTGTCATCCATTGGGCGTAAATATGTTTGTATGTTATTTGTTTTCCCTCATTCGAAATTGTACGACCTATTAAAATCGCAGAAGTTTCTGTATGTTATTTCGATGAAAAATGGTTATTATATCCTGTTTTTCAATCAATCCCGAAATATTAGTTAATTCATTTCGATGTATCATCTCTTCCCAACCTTCTCAAGAATAAGTTCTTCTTAATCTGATTTGGTATGGTTTGTTAACAATTTTCTGAGCTGATTTAGAGATTTGTTTGTGTTTGTAATTTTGTGATTTCGTTCATCTCAACATTATTGTTAGTTAATTGAAACTTTCTTCTATGTTCGTTGAGCAGGCATTGGAGATACTTTTTATCGATGATGATAGTGATGATAATGGCGGTGTTTATTTCGGGTTAGAATTATCAATATTATTAAGTCGCGTATCAGATTGCTCCACACTTATTGCGTTACTATTATTATGGAATTGCTGTCGTATGCTTGCTTGAAGTTTACGAACAGCTTATGTGCATCGATACTAAATTCCCAGCACTTTTTGAGCGCCAATTTAACCGTGAATATCCAATCAGTTGTAGACTGTCCGCTTCGAAAACTACGTCGATACTCTCCAATGATATTTTTATAATAGAACTTCGCCTTCTCATGAACGCTGAGTTTTTCCATCATGAAGATTGAAGCCCTAATGTGGAAAAACACACAGCTCAAAATTTCGTGTGTGCACACCGAAAGGCTACAATGAATTTTCTTAGAAACATATTCCTTCAAAATTTAAATTGAGCTTTAAGGGAGGCAACAATATTAAATTTAATTTTAAGTTATTTTCGTTAAATTTATTTGTAAGCTTACTATCTTAGATTTAATAGAATTAAGAATTTTGTAGAAATTCATTTTAAACTAAACATGATTATGGTTTTAGCTTTTTTGAGGGTTTTGTGAAAAAAAATTTATAATACCCTATTAAAATCGGTAGCTGTTCGTCCGTCCGTCAGAGCATCACCAGCAAATTTTCTCAGGAAATAGAGTAGCTAGAGTCATAAAATTTTGTGGGCAGATCAAACGTTTCTGGTCAATGAAAATTTTATGGTCGAAAAAAAATTCACCGACTTTTAAGGGTGTCCTTCATGTAAAAATGTGACCCCTTATAATTTTTTTTACCGAAGATAGTTGAGTAAGGTACCAAATGAAAGGCCTTGAAAAGATAAAATCCGTTACTGAAAGGTAATATCCGTTATTGAAACTGCAATATCGATGATGGATTAAGCAGGGCAATCGGGAAAGTATGAAAAAATGTGTCCTTCACTCGCGATTGGGCACATGCGGACCGAAAAATCTGAAAAACATCATAGAGAGTATTCTCGATATGCACAGCAATGACAAATACCTTAGAAGTCAAAGATCTCTAAACTTTGTTAGTCATAGTATGATCAGTTAATTTGACATTTTCTTGTATAAAATTGTAAGGTTACCCTTAAATCTAATGAAACATAAGGTTCGTATGGCTACATGTGACATATGATACATACGAGGTGTGACAATTAAGTAATGAGACTGATTCCATGAAAACTGTATATTTAAAAATTACTCTACAACTCTGCAATCCCCTTCAAAGTAGTCCCCTTCGGCAGCTATACGACGATACCAGCATGTTTTCGATGCTTCGTAACATTTCTGAAACGCTTCGACTCGGATGTCCGCTAGTACCCTCGTCACGGACGCTTGGTTGTCCATAATCGGCTCCAAATGGGTTCCTTTCACCATCAATTGGAAAAACCAGCTCTCATCGCCAGTAATAACTCGATCAAGCAGTGAGGGATGGTTTTCCGCTTGTTCCAAACAGTCTTCTGCGCCAGTCACTGGATGCTGCTTTTGCTCGTCAGAAAGGTTCTTTAGAACCATCTTCGCGCACAACTTTCCAACCCAAATCGGCGGTTAAAATTTGTCTAACTGTTTCACGGCTCATACCCAGTTCCGAGGCCAACATTGGAATTATCAGTCAGGCTGCGCATTTGCGTCAGTCCGCACCTCGACTGGTCTCCCTCTCCGCACCACCCTTTTTTCACGCTTTCAAGCCCCTCCTTAAACTCTTTATGCCATCGAAACACCTGGGCACGACTAAGAGCACTATGACCATGCACTTTTAAAATTTCAGCGTACGTTTCCGAAGCTGTTTCACCCCATCTGGCGCAAAATTTCATCGCAACGCGTTGCTATTGATTTCTTTTCTCCATTTTTATGACGAGCACTATCAACACACGTCTACTCAACGAGATACTGCAGGCGAATCAAACAAACTAGAGCGATAGTAAATATATCAATGGGGAGAGGAAGGATGCCGGGAAGGAGAAGGGAATTTCAAGGTCGCAGGTTTACCACAAGCGCGGCAATAAAATCAGATCCATTACTTAAGTGTCACACCTTGATGAGACAAATCAACCATGTGTAGTACATATCAATATACACATTAATAATTATTCCCACAACCATGTGCATGAATAATTATCAATGTCATACTTTCATATCAATATACATATCAATAATTATTCCCACAAACATGTGCATGCATAATTATTAGTGTCATACTTTCATTATCATGTATGTTTACATTTCGTATTTCTTCCTCGTAGCATGACATAATATTTCTATGCGCGACCTACATGAATGTTTGCCGGCACAGGGTTTCAAATATCCAAACAATAAACCCAAAGCGATACAAATACATTGTCTTTGACTTCATTGTTTTTACTATGAATGAGTAAATGCAATTGTAACTAAGATATTTGAGATGCGGAATCGTGTAGGGTAAATGTTTTTGTTTTGAAAGTAGCGTCACACTTCAAGTGACCTATTGATTTATTAAATATTGAGATATTTTGGAACATGAGAAAAGGGTCAGCGTAGTGTGCGATCCCATGTAATTTAGAACATGTAAGTTAGTATAAATATTCTTAAGAATCATGTAAATAGAGGAGTGGAAATAGACGACTTGATGAGTGCACTCATTAGATAGAGTACCGTAAGTACAAAAAAGGACTAAACTGATCTTTGAAATTAAATAAATAATAACGGCTCAGCTGTAAAGCGAAGCCATTTTGAGTCGGCGTGAAATCGCTGTGATAGGACATTTAGTAAGTCTTTTCTTTTCTTTCTTCCTCAAAATTTAATCTCACATTACATGAAAATTTTAGAAGAATCGGCTAATATAAAGGGTTTTCCAATAAGAGGTGTTATTTTGAATAGCCCGCTGTTTCGGTAGATGTCACTTTTTAAGCTGTTATTTTCCGACATTTGACAAGAAAAACTACGCCATTAATAAAACTGGAACGATAAATGCTTCAACAATGCATTGAAATTATTAAAATTCACTATAAAAATAGTGAAAATTTGGCAGAGACGGTTCGTAAAACTCGAACATTTTTGGGTCATCGTAAAGCACCTAGTCGGACCGCAATACAGAAATTGGTGGAAAAATTTGAGCTGTTGAGACAACTTAGGGATGTGAAGAATAAAAAACGTGCACATCATTCAAGAATAGCCGAGAATATTGCTGCTGTAGCCGAAAGTGTTGAAGAAAACCCAGGTTTGTTCATTCCTCGTCGTTCTTTGGAATTAGACATTTCACAAACGTATTTTGCATAAAGATTTGGGTCTTAAGGCTTATAAAGTTCAATACAATAAGAACTCAAGCCAGTCGATCATCAATAACGTCGTGACTTTGCTGATTGGGTCCTTGAAATGCATAGTAATGATCCTGAATTCCATCGAAAAATCATCTTGAGAGATGAGGCCCATTTACACCTCGGTGGCTTCGTCAACAAGCAAAATTGTCGCATCTGGGGCTCGGAAAACCCAAGAATTATTGTTGAAAAGCCCCTCTACCCTCAACGTGTGACTGTTTCATGTGGTTTATGGTGCAGTGGAGTCATTCTTCTACTTCTTCTTTGTAGCACTACAGCCCCTCACGGGCCTTCGCTTAGAGATAGTTAGAGTATTTCATTTTTCAAGACCGTATTGATTTTTTTTCGGAAACTGGTTTGGTCAGTACCATGCTCCTGTGTGCCTGCTCAGCTATGATATGATCTGATTAAATCAGTATATATCACCACTGAGTGAACACTCATAGTCTGTCCAAAAAACCCCCTGAACTAAATCACGCTGCTCCCAACTAGATTTGAACCTGGGACCTTCGGCTTATGCATCTCATGCTCTAATCACTAGACCACACAGACGGAGTCATTAGACCTTACTTTTTCGAAAATGAGGCTGGAGCAACAGTTACGGTGAATGGATTGCGCTATCGAGGTATGACTAATGATTTTTTATGGCCGCAATCGGATGGTATTGATCTGGACAACGTTTACTTTGTTTGAAACAAGACGGTGCTACGTGCCACACAAGCAAGGAAACCATTGTTATCGCTCGAAGAAGTGACTACAATTGGCCACCGAGATCTTGTGATTTAACATCTTGCGACTTCTTCCTTTGGGGCCACGTGAAAGAGAAGGTCTACGCCAACAGCCTAGCGTTGATTCAAGACCTCAAAGATGGAATTCGTGATGCTATCAAGGACAAAGGACAGTCACTTTGCGATTTGGTTATGGAAAATTTTATGAAAAGGATATGGTCCTGAAAGTGTTTCGTGGTAGTCATTTGCCTGATGTTATTTTTCACTATTAACAACATACCTTCTTCTTTATAATGAAATAAACATTTGATCTTTTGTATTAAAAAATGGCATTTTTCTTTCAATATCAAAATAGCACCTCTTATTGGAAAGCCCTGTATATATAGTGGTTTAAATTTTTGGTGTTACAGAAACATCAATACATGGCTATGTAACAATATGCGCTTCCAATTGACTCCGAAGGTTTTTATGCTTTGAAAGTTTCAATACAGTTAAATCACATTTACGGATGCAAAGTCATTTGAAGTGTCTCCAAGTACAACTAAAACAATGGTCGGTTTTCTACTATTCGGGCTTTTCATCAAGCTTGACATTAGACTTTTAAGTGAGTTTCTTTTTATTTTTAATTTATAGAAGAAATTAATAATGAAAACATCTTTAAGACTTAATTCAGGAAATGCTTGTTAGTAACATTGCAACCAAATTGCGGCAAGTTGGAATAGAATAACAATAGTTTTTTCAAAGCGAGTATAACATATACAGGTATTTGTTGTAAAGGGTTTTCCAATAAAAGGTGTTATTTTGAATAGATCTTGTGATTTAACACCTTGTGACTTCTTCCTTTAGGGACACGTGAAAGAGAAGGTCCACGCCCCAGCGTCAATTCAAGACCTCAAAGATGAAATTTATGATGCTATCGAGGACATAGGGCAGCCACTTTGCGATTTGTTTATGGAAAATTTCATGAAAATGCCTGATGTTATTTCCACTACTAACGGAATACCATCTTCTTTATAATGAAATAAACATCCGACTATTTACGTTAAAAAATGGCATTTTTCTTTTAACATCAAAATAACACCTCTCATTGGAAAACCCTATAGATTTCGTTACATATTGTCTTGAGTTTATTAGTAATGTCTGCATATTGTAGGCTGAGTACAAAACCCTTCTGATATGAGCATAGTTTTGTCCACCCTTTATCTGTATTCATTACCCAAGCAATCGTGCTTAGCACTTTTCTTATGGTGAATATTCAAAGTTTGGGAAGAAACCGATTCTACCAGAAGCTTCAATAAAGATTTCAACTATACCATTTACTCACCTCGATTTATGGCCCTCAACGACGTTCAAAGATTTTGAATTCATAAGAAGCGACAGGTAATCTTTGATAAGGGAAGTGGCACAGGCATATTAGTTAGAAAACTTTATCGTTTCCAACACTTTATCAATTCGAATTCAAAAAATTAGAATTTATTGAAGTGTTAGTCATCAAAATAGTTTCACTGCAAGGTGGGTAACTTCTTCGTTCTCTTGGCCTACGCAGTAAAAAAAATATTCTCAAGTTCAAATTCCTTGTTTGAAATTCTCGACTTGAACAGGCTGCACAATTATCATATTCTTGTCAGCGATCTTAATCCTTGACACATATCGCAATGACGAGGAGAATCACGTACAGCTTCTGGGGAGTTTTTGTTTCCTTCATATGGTTGCAAATATCAAGAACCTCTAAAAACGATGTAGCACTTGTAAGGTCAGTTAAAATGATAGGCATCCAAATAAGCCCATACTCGCAGAAACGGCAATCCCAAAATATTCTGGGCACACTATTTATATTGATCTCTTTCTCACGGAAAAGAGAGTAGTACGTACAGCCATCGAAAAATTTACGAAACTCGCTCAGGCGAAATTAGTAGCCTCGGAATCTATCGAAGATATAAAGCAACTACTTTTAGACATTCTATATTTCTTTTGCATTCCAGAAAATGTGGTCATTGACAACAAAGATGCCTTAATGTCAAAATTGTTAACATCACTGAAGGAGGATGACCTTCTAATAATACCCTATAAAAGTAGAGTTAATTGCCAAATAGAACGCTCGCGCTCTGCTTTAGCCGGACTGATGAGGTGTATTCGACTAGGTAGACCAGCCTCATCTTTTCAGGTACTTTTGACTAGAACGGTGAATGGATACAATCATTCAATTCATTCTGCAACAGGTTGGAAACCAGTAGAACTATATTTTAGCAGAATCCCCAATATGAATCCTGAAAAACTTGAAAATATTAGATAAATCAAACATAAGAAAATTCAACAAAAACTGAGAATAGATTTCGAGTATCATAATAAAATGGGCAAAAAATAAGCGAATACGGTGTGGGTGAAGTAGTTTACGTTAGAGAAATAGGCACCTAGGCTCCAAATTAACCCCTCATTGTAACCAAGAAGCTGTTTTTTTTTCTTCGTAGCACTACAACTCCTCTTGGGTCTTCGCTTCTTGCAAATAGCGCCTCCAACTGTCTCAGTCCATTAAACTTGTTCTTCAATTTTGAAATCCGAGTAGCAATGAACTGTCTTCGTTGACCGAGTCAGACCAGCGTTTCCTCGGCTTCCCCGCTGGTCTCCGGCTTCCGTTTTCCCAACGAATACCTTCTTGGATATCCGTTGTTTGCCCATACAGTTCATATGTATGTCCAGTTCATTGCAGCTTTCGCAGTCTTATAATCGTTGAGACCTCCAGCTCATCAAAAATTTCATACAACTCATAGTTGTATCGAATTTGCCATTGGTCCCCATCTAGCTTCGCTCCGATTATTTGCTTCAGGGCCTGTCACTCAAAGCCATTCAATATATTTGCAGATGCTTGAGTTAGGGTCCATGTTTCACCTCCATAGCATAAAACAAGTCTTATCACAGATTTGTATGCTTGGAGCTTTATTTCTTTATTTTTCTTTGCAAGTCGTCGACGTCATTGTCATTTTGGTAAGACGGACGAATTTGGCCGGGATGCCAAAGCAAAACATTATTTGGTATAGTCCGTCACGATAAATACTGTCGTATGCTTGGTTAAAGTCAATGGGAATTCGGTGTACGTCCATGTTGAACTCTCAGCATTTTTCAAGTACCTACTTGATAGCCAAAAATTGGTCTATTATTGATTTACCTACTCTAAAATCACCTTGATACTCCCCAATAATGCTGTTGGCGTATGATTCGATTTTATTTTCTAAGATTTTTGAAAATATTTTGTACGCCGTACAAAGTAGTGATATGCATCCATAATTTTCGCACTGTAACTTTTCACCTTTTTCTTGGATAGAAAATATAATTGATTGGCTCTACTCTTTCCGCATATGTTCTTGTTGCCAAATGTGCTGGATGCATTTGTGAATAGCTTTATGGACATTGATGCCATCATATTTGATGAGCTACACTGGAATCTCATCGATGCGCAGATATCTATAGGCTCCGATGTTCTGGAGCTGTGCCGAGGACTAAGGAGGTTCTTGAAATATGATGCGTATCTTTCCTTAATATTGGTTTCATCAGCGATAATATTGCCAATGTCATCACGACAGAGCGTGGTTTTGGGCTTGTAACCACGTTTTAGTTGGGGAAACCAAAAACACTACAATCATAATTGAAACAGGAAAACCATCCATAAAGAAAGAATAAAAACTTAATCGCGCACTCCATTTCAGATTGCTTCTTCGCATGGTTTTTGCAGACATCCAAATATTGGACTTCTCAAACTCACGCATCGTGACCTTTAATCTGGGACAGACCAAAATCCGACATGGGAGCTTTGAACTGATTCATATAGTTGATATAGAGAAATATTCAAGATTATTAGAGGACATCAACAATTTATTTAATGTTCCTTCAACTCGCCATCATTTTCTCTCCCATTACTTAGACCATGAAGCGCAACAGATTCTTGGTATGATCAATAATTTGAGGCCGCGTCAAAAAAGAGGTCCCTCAACTTTATTGGTGCTGCCTCGAAATGTACAGCCAGTACCCTGGGCCACGATGATGTTGTCACCATCTAGCAAAAAATCTCAATAATTTTGGAAAACAGCAATAAACAGGTCACGATTAACAAATTATATAATGATAAAATAAACAATATAACAAAAATCACGAATACTATTCAAATATTAAAATCAAATGATGATTCATAAAATAACCTTATAATGGATTCACAGTAGAGGCTTAAATTTATAAAAGATAACCTCACCAATAGTATTTATGCTATTCATTGGGCAAAAGTATGCATTGTTAACTCGATAATATTGTCAAAAGAAGAAATCAAGAAAGCAACAAAAATTTTAGATAAATAATCCCTTCCAAACACAGCTTTAGGTTTTTCCGAAGAAAAAAATGATAACTGACAATAATTCAATATTGTACAATAACAATATTCTAATAACAAATAAAGGGTGGTCGAACCAAAACGCACGATGTTAATCGTAAATAAAACAACAAGTTTTCAGAGAATTATGTTAATATTTTTTTTGTTATAATAGAAAGATCTATGAAAACTATGCGTAAAAAAATATCGTCCAAATGCTTGCCACGGCTACGGTGGCGTACTTCTATCCGACGGTCCTTATTTTCAATGACTCCGAGACATAATTGAGTTTCAATGTCGTTCATGTGCTGAATTATCTCATCCTTTAGCTCTTGAATTGTCATTGGCGTATTGACGTACAGTTTTTTCTTAAATATCTCCAGAGAAATAAGTCCAATGGTGACAAATCACATGATTGTGGTGGCCAATTAACATCACCACAACGTGAGATAACACGGCCATTGAATTTCTCGCATGAAAGAGCCATTGTTTCGTTGGCTGTGTGGCAAGTGGCAACAGTTTGTTGGAACCACATATCGTCCAGGTCCACAATCTCAATTTCTGGTCTCAAAAAGTCCGTTATCATCTCGCGATAGCGAACACCATTCACGGTAACTGCTTGGCCGTCCCCATTTTCGAAGAAGTACGGCCCGATGACGCCGCCAGCATGCATTTGAACAAATGCGGCAATTCTGCTTGTTAACGAATCCACTGAGGTGAAAGTGTGCCTCGTCGCTGAAGATGATTTTTTTTGTGAAGTCACCATTGCCTTCTGTCTGTTCAACCAACCATTCGGCTTATTACCGAAACGTGAAATGATCAGCAGGCTTCAGTTCTTGAATCAATTGAACCTTGTAAGCGTGTAAATTCAAATCTTTATTCAAAATTCGCATCAGTGATGTTCGGGACATGTTCAATTGTGGAGCACCACGACGAGTCAAGGTTGACTGTTCTTCTGCCACACTATCGCAAACAACAGCAACGTTTTCCGCAGAACGAACTGAGCGAGTATGCACAGGTGATTTCACATTTCCTACCGACCCGATTTGCTGAAATTGGCGCATAATTCTCCCGATTGTGGAAACATTTGTTCGATTATGCTGACCAAAAAAATCACGAAATGCACAAAATGCATTTGGTTTGAACACCCATTTTCGTAAAAGGCTTCCAATAGCCTTAATGCGCTGCTCAATTGTGAACCTCCCTATGGTTGAATTTGTCAAACACTGAAACAAAGAAATGTCAAATTACGTTGGGCGAAAAACTTGACGTTAAGGTGTGATTTACAATTAACATCGTGCATTATGGTTGAACCACACTTTATTTGAAATTTGAATTCTTAAACCAATGAAATAAAACATAATCTATGTGACACCATCTGAAAAAATTATAAAACGCAAAGATCAAGCTCATACACAAGTTGGAAAATGTAAAATGATGAAATGACATGTAGCCAAAATGAGGTATTGGACAAAATTAAAACCGATTGAATACCAAAACAATTAAAAAGCCTAAACGTTACATGCCAACAGAGCAATAGTTACCATCAATGGAGGAAACATCCCTTGGAGTTATTCTACTGAACCAATATTCAAGAAATTATGGCAGTCGTTGGATCCACGCACAAAATTAACAGGACATTTATAGTGAAATTCTACAACACAACTACAGGGTTTTCCAATAAGAGGTGTTATTTTGATATTATAATCAAAATGCCATTTTTTAATATAAATGATCAAGTATTTACTTGAATATAAAAAAAAGGTATGCCGTTAATAGTGAAAAATAACACCAGGCAAATGACCACTAGGACCATGCTTACAGGAGCATATCCTTTTCATGAAATTTTCCATAACCGAATCGCAAAGTGGCTTTCTTCACATTACTAAGTCGTCCCAACAGCTTGAATTTTTCTACCAATTTCTGTATTGCAGTCCGACAAGGTGCTTCTCGATGACCCAAAAGTGTTCGAGTTTTACGAACCGTCTCTGCCAAATTTTCACCATTTTTATAGTGAATTTTAATAATTTTAATGCATTTTTGAAGCGTGTGTTGTTCCAGTTTTATAAATGGCGTAGTTTTCAAAAGTGACATCTACCGAAATAGCGGGGTATTTAAAATAACACCTCTTTTTGGAAAGCCCTTTATAAGAGCAGACGGAAGAACCTTCATCTCAAAAGAAGTACCGCCACTCAAAGTCCTGCCTGTGACTCCACAACCGGTCCCAATATTGCAGAAACAGTGAGACATCATGACCGGAAAAATATGTGCGAAATTTTCATCGAAATTGCCAACACTATCCGGCATTTCGAATCAGACAGCCTCATTCAAAAATTTACATCTTATGGAACTCTAGCATCACTTAGAATATCGTTATCACTAACGCACTTACTCCAGAAACAGCCCCAAAAGAAAAAACTGCACTACCAGCCATGCAAGAAGTTGCCACAATTTGCGGTTGCATATCGACAGCAACGAGACGGTTTAATGACTTGCCTTATTTCTGACGATTGAGGACAAATAATTTTCGGCAGGTCAGATTAATAGCAGTATTCCAAAAGCTCAGCAATTCTAACATTATCTACATGGCTGTGAAAATGTTTCCATAAACACGTGCCAACGATTCTCTGAATTATCAACATACTCATAAGTTCCCATCAATAGAAGCAGATAATCCAAAAAATTATACGAGGCGTGACTATTAAGTAATGAGACTAATTCCATGAAAACCGTATATTTAAAAATTATTCGACCTCTTTAGCTATACAACAGCCATACAACGATTCAGTGCGTTTTCCATGCTTCGTAACATTTCTGGAACGCTTTGACTGGGATGCCTGCGAGTACCCTCATCAAGGCTGCCTGGATATTCGTAATTGACTCAAAATGGGTTCCTTTGACCACCGATTTTGTTCACAGTGTGACATATTGGACGAATAAGGTGGCTGTTGCGATCCCTTTAGAGGCTAAATACTGCGACACGCTGAGGGCGGTGCAGTACGGCACGTTGCCGTAATGAAGGATCCACAGCTTTTTCATCCCAAAATCGTCGGTTAAAATTTGTCTGACTGTTTCACTGCTCATACCCAGTTCCGAGGCGAACATTCGAGCTGTTAAACGCCGATCTTGCCGGGTTAGAGCACACACACGCTGTGCATTCGCGTCAGTCCGCACCTCGACTGGTCTCCTGCTCCGCGCCTCGTCTTCCACGCTTTCACGCCCCTCCTTAAACTCTTTATACCATCGAAACACCTGGACACGACTAAGAGCACTATCACCATGCACTTTTACAATTTAAGCGTACGTTTCTGAAGCTATTTCGCCCAATCTGGTGCAAAATTTTTTCTGCGACGCGTTGCTCTTAATTTCTTTTCTCCATTTTCGTGACAAGCACGACCAAAGCACATCTACTCAACACGACACAGCAGGCGAACTAAACAAGCTAGAGCGATAGTAAATATATTAATGGAGAGAGGAAGGATGCCGGGAAGGAGAAGGGAATTTCAAGGTCACAGGCAATAAACTCAGTCTCATTACTTAATTGTCACACCTCGTATGTTATGTTTCCGAAACAAGAGGTGCTGATGTAACCGTGCAATAACAAATTATAAAAGCTTGCAGATGATCTCGGAGTCTTGAGTCTTGGATTAATAGCCGTAATTATAATTAGATTCTGTGTAAATTGGTTATTTATAAGATTGACCTGTTCTGAAAGTTTCACAATGATAAAATGCTATTTTACGAAGTTGTAGCGGTTTGAGTTTTCTTGTATTACTATGCAACGATATGCGCTATATTATTATGGAAACATATTGCTATGGACCAATATGCGCTTTTTACCGACTCAGACACTATAGGTTTGCTGGGATTTGCATGAAAGATTCAGGAATGAACGGTAATATGAATATCTTTAAGGATTGGTTCAGCTAGTGGTATGAGTAATCGTAAAACAAAAAAATGGCTGTTTTCAATGCGTAGATTAAATGATTTTGAGTGATTTATCCCCAACTTCAAGGTTTCGATTTTTGGAGGAAAATTTAAAATTTTGAATCATACCGTTATCAACAGAGTTGAGTGAATTTTGATTTCTGAGGTATTTGTTGCCCTTGAGCTCATAAAGACGTTTTTCGTAATTTTTTCGGATTTACGGCTCAAACGTATCAAATTGTGTAAAGAGGGGACACAAATATTTTTCGTGCATTTTGCCTCTCCCTGGACTCCTAATGTAAAAATGACTTATTTTTCCGATTCTGAAAGTGCTAAGACCTTTAATTTGATACCCTACTCGACTATATTTAATGAGAAAAATGTGTAAGGGTCATTTCGTTATAGGGAGGCCCCTCTTAAAAACATTTGATATATTTGATAAGACCTAATCATTTGAAAGACCGCCACTTCTGACCTTTTCACAAAGTTTCAGCTATGGTTTCGGAAGAAATTTCTTGTGACGCACGGATAGATGGACATATGGACAGACGGACGGACGGGCAGACGGACGGACATAAAGGACGGCAAACTAGTAGGTCTTTGCAAAATTCCTTTCAGAAAGCCCTAAAATTCATGGAGCTAGATCCAACAATTAACTTAGAGGCTGAAATTCGTTGGACTTTGCCAATAATAGTAGGATTCAATATTTTCGTCAGTAAAACTTTATTAGTTTCATTGAACTAGATGAAATCAGCCACTTAAGTAGTTTTTCAAAATATCATTTTATTCTATAAGTTTCAATAAAATTTACCGACGTTATAGCCACTTGGCTTTTCATGGAACCAGAAACTACATTTTTGATTGAATCGTCTCCAAATCTATCAATATTGAATAACATAAATACTCATACGTTATTCAATATCATTATCCATAATTCATCTTAAGATAAGATGACTAATTAGCGTACGAGCATGAATATAAATTATTTCGCTTTAAAAGAAGATAATACCCATGCATATGAATGGAAAAAAGAAAAGAAGATGCTTGTGGACACGTGCATTTACGATATGGTTGAGGTCAACACACTTGAATAGCGAGTATAAACTTTACGAGCCATAAGTAAATTCACGTGATGACAAGGGTCAAATGCACTAGCAATAACCATGACTAATTGGTTGGTTGGTTATGGAAAATGATATTGCTATGGTCATACTTTTAAGAATTTAATTAGGTGAGAAATAAGATAGGCTAAATGTATTGAATGAGTAATGATTTCTTTTTAGAGTTAATTAGGTGAGAAGAAAAGTAGGTTATGATTTTAGAATTGTATAAAAGGAGAAGGTTTGAAGAATAGAGAATCAATTCAGAACCAGAACTCTTGGAGTTTAAATCCATCGCTTTGTCTTGCAGCTTGAATCGGTTTTTTTTGGAATTGCTGTGTATTGCAGCATAAAAAGCGCTGTGTTTTGCGGCGATTATAAAGAAGTCCTAGTCGCGGTGTTTCGCTGCGTATAAGGACATAGTTGCGGTGACTTTTAGAAAGCATGGCGTTGGTGAGCTCCGGTTCTCGCCAACAATCTCTGCGGATTAGCCGCTTGGTTAGGTAAGAAAATTTACTCTCTTTCTCAAAATGTTTTCTCTACCAACTCACCCAAAGCAGGGAAGTTCAAACCACCGAATCCACGGTAGGTCCAACTTCATTATATGGCGATCCTGCGAACTTTGAAAGCGACGATATACTAGAGCTGGATTCGAACTGGGAAAAGGTCGACAAGATCTTCGAAAAGTGTGTGCAACGAGCGGAACAAGAGTACGTTCCAAAACAAGTAAAGGAAAGACAGCAATAAACACCACCCTACATCCCCACGAAGATTGGTACACCAGACCTGAGAGGACCCAAGCCGCGAAGTATTGAGCCGTACTTTAGAAAACCAAGACCAAAGGAACGAGATATTTTGGAGACGATTCCGAAGATACGACGTCAAAGAGGAGGACGAAAGACGAGGTTAAAGAGAGAGCGAGCAGAGCTACACAGGAACTTGAAGCTGGCGAAAGGTGAAAACAGGAAGATCCTTCAGCAGCAGTTACTGGAATTGAAGCCTAAGAAAACGTATTGGCAGCAATGGGAAATAGCTGTTCAGTCGAGAATACGTTCATCGAACAATACCAGCAGTCATTAGCTACAACGGCAATTTTTATAATAGTAATTATAATTTTTTATTTGTTCCACCGACATAATAAGAGTTATGTTGTAAAAAGGCTGAATAGGAGCATAAATGTATGAAAATAATTTTTATATATCTTTCTCTTCACGATAAGGGTTGAGAATTTTCGATTTGAGTCCTAAGTTTCTGGTCGAATGGTAATTTGATTATTTTTGTGATATGTGTTGATTTATGGAGTTTCTGGAGCTAATAGTGATTGAGAATGAGAGGGTTTTGGGGAATTTTAAAAAATGTAAAAAAGTTTATATACATTTGAGACCCTAAAGACAAAATTGAATGATTTAGAAACTCGTAGGAAGAAATTCAATGAAATTCTGCAAGATTGTAGTGACGAAAGTCCTGAAGTTCTTGATCTCAAGCTTAAGTTCAAGCCACAATCATCTATTTTGGAAGGAGAAATTTGGCTGCAATTAGGTAAACAAGGTTTCTCTTTAGAAGAAGTTCACGAACAGTCAATAAGTGAAGATTTGGAATCTAGCCTACCGATTTTAGAGGAAAGATTTACCATGGCCGACTTCAATTTAGAGACAGCCATGAAAATCATCCCTGTCTTTGACGACAAATGCAAAGAATTGGACCCTTTTCTCAAGATTTTGGAAATTCTTCATTCCACACTATCTGCAACTGCCAGGGTTAGTCTGCTAGACTTTGTTACTAATGTTAAGCTAAGTGCCACAGTTAGGCTATCTCTGTCGGGTTCCTCCGTTACAACTTTTGATTCTTTAAAGTCAGAATTAGCATCCAGGTTTACGAACACTAAAACAGTTCCACAAATTCACACAATGCTGAGTAATACATTTCAAAGAAAATCTACGGTCAGTTCTTTCAAGGATAAAATATTGAATTTAGTGGATGAACTAAACCAATTGCAAATTCAAGAGCTGGGTAATCTAGCTTCTGCAGGGGAAAAGAAAGTGATCGCTCAAATGAACGAAACATATGCGCTAACTGTTTTTAAAAACGGTTTGAACGATCAGCTTAAGAAATACAGTGTTTTCAGCTAGACCCAAAAGTTTCACTGAAGCAGTATCTCTTGCTCAAGAAATAGAGAATGCTGAAAACCAGTCCACAAATAATATAATGCATTTCAGTGGTAGTTCTGAGGGGAAAGATCGAAGGCGTAATAATCGCAATCGGAATAGTGGTAATAATAACGGTAACGATAGAAATGGAAACAGAGACTCCGATAGGAATGATAGTTATAACAGCGACCGAAATGGTGGCCGGAATAACGACAGGAATAATCGATATAACAATAACAATTATGACCGCTCTGGCAACAACGGGAACTATAGACGTAATAATAGAAGAAATAGGAATCGTAACAATAATAATAATGGTGGGAACTACAACGGTGGAAGAAGGAATGTACACGTTATAACCGACCAGGGAAACGTGCAGACCTCCGGAGAGGACGTAGATAACCTCCCGGAATAAAAACTACAAAAGATGAACGAAGAATCTACCGCATAACTGAAAATTGCACAAATTATGTTAAAATTTACAATTTCAATGCGGACAGATATTTATTGTTTTTAATTGACACAGGGGCTGATGTGTCGATATGTAAAAATGATATCTGCGCTAACCTACGTTATGAGATAGAAAGTAATAATAAAATTAGACTTACGGGTATAACTAAGGAAGTAACCACATCCCTAGGGACATGTGATTTAGAACTATTAATCGGGAAGCGCAAGATTATAGAATCCTTTCACATTGTGAACAACGATTTTCCGATAAGTGCAGATGGCATTATCGGTCGTGACTTAATGGTCAACTATTGGCGTAAGATTGATTATGAGACATTTACAATAACCTTTAGCGTTGACGATGAAGATGTTGTGTTACCTATAGACACACAAAGACATGGTTACCCCCAGGTTAGCGTATCTGCAAGAACAGAGACGGTAGTTCCAATTAATATAGAAATTGAGGAAGATAGTATAGTACTGAACACTGAGGTCGAGAATGGTGTATTTATAGGAAATACAATAATACCTGTAAAAGGTGTACGACATGTTAAGATTCTAAATACTACAGATAAAGATATTGTCTTAAATCATTTCAATGTAGAAGTTGAACCGTTGGGAAACTACGACATTTTCAAAATGGAAAAACTAAAGTACAGTGAAAAACGATTTAGAAGACTGCTCGAGGTCATAGATAAGGATAATTTATATAAATCCGCAATGCACACCTTGCTTGAGATAATAAAAGAGTTTCAAGATGTATTCCATTTAGATGGTGAAAGGCTAGCAACAATCAACTTTTATAAGCGAAAATTGCAGACTATAGACAGTAATCCAGTCTACATGAAGAATTACAGATTGCCTCATGCCCAGAACGAGGAAATACTTCAGCAGGTTAGAGATCTGGAGATCAGTGACATAATTGAACCATCCAACAGTCCATACAATTCACCACTGTTAGTTGTGCCAAAGAAAAGCACGGACGGGAAAGCAAAATGGCGACTGGTTGTAAATTTTCGCAGGCTCAATGATAGGATAGTCAATGACAAGTTTCCGTTAACGAGACTTGAAGACGTCTTGGACAAACCAGGTAGAGCAAAGTATTTTTCTACGCTGGATATGACTAGCTCTTTTCATCAAATTGAACTTGAAAAGGAGTCAAGGCCATTGACGGCATTCTGTACTGGTGATGGGCACTATCAGTTTAAAAGACTACCATTTGGACTTAAAATTTCGTCCAACAGTTTTCAAAGAATGCTAACCATAGCTTTCAGTGGGCTTAGCCACGAAGCATTTTTGTATGTTGATGATGTTATCGTATTCGGTTGTAGCATAAAACACCACAATGCTAATCATTGTAAAGTATTACAAAGACTACGCCAGCATAATTTGAAGCTGAACCCTAGCAAATGTCAATTTCTAAGGTCGGAGGTAGTATATTTGGGTCATTTGATTACCAGTGAAGGTATTAGAACTGATCCAGCTATTAGAACTGATCCAGCAAGGTATTAGAACTGATCCAGCTAAACATAGTACGATCAAGAACTACCCCGTTCCGAAAAATGCAGATGAGGTACGCAGATTCGTAGCATTCTGCAATTATTATAGACGCTTCATACCAAATTTTGCTGAAACGGCAGAGAGCTTAAATTATCTGCTAAAGAAGAATGTGGCTTTTGTCTGGACGGAAGAATGTCAGCAGGCGTACGAAACTTTGAAAAGAAAACTGATAGAACCACCGATACTCCAATATCCAAATTTTGATGAACCATTTATCTTGACGACGGATGCATCTAACTACGCTCTAGGTGCAGTGCTATCTCAAGGTGCTATCTCATACATTGGGGAATAAATTTCTTCAGGCCATATTTATATGGACGGAAATTTGTGGTCGTGACAGATCATAGACCACTGGTGTCTTTATTTACACATAAAAATCCTTCCTCAAAACTGACTAGAATACGTGTCGACTTATCCGATTACGATTCACCATTGTGTACAAGAAAGGTAGCATGAACACAAATGCGGACGCTTTATCAAGAATTGAGCTAGACTCTAATACTTTGAAAGCGATGATACCTCCTGAGAATGACGAAAATGCAAAAAAAGAAACTATTAGCTATCACGAGGGGTATGGCGAATAATGCTGAAAAGCAGAAACAGATTGTGAACAACGAGAGCACCAACAAACAGGTAGAACCTGATCAACTCTACTGTTGGGATTGCACGAGTTTGTCAAACATCACCGGTGTAATGAAACTTAAGTTTATTCTGCGCAGAGTAAAAGGAGATAAAGTTAATATTGTGCGTACAAAAGATACTGTCGAAATACATTGTAGCGATAGACTTGATGTGAAATCCGTTTCCGTCAATGAGAAGCTAACAATGAATAATATGGTTAACCAGAAAAATAAGATCAGTAGTGATAATCTAAACTCGAAACTCGTTTCGATTTTGGAGAAGCTATTGAGGTTCTCGAATAAAGAGAATATCAATGAACTCTCATTATCAAATGACGATGCTATACTTAAGTCCATTGACAAAAGAGCATTTAAGAAAATCTTCACTATGTTGCAACAAAATGAGCGTACACAAAAGAAGCTAAAAATAATGTTATACAAGCCACCCGCCAGAATAATAGATAAACTTGAACAAAAAAGGCTAATAGAGGAGTATCACGACTCTCCACATGGAGGACACCTAGGAATTCGGAAAACTTTGC
The DNA here is from genome assembly GCA_963969285.1 of Odontomyia ornata. NCBI lineage: Eukaryota > Metazoa > Arthropoda > Insecta > Diptera > Stratiomyidae > Odontomyia > Odontomyia ornata. The sequence goes on from OZ017738.1 coordinate 185,964,145, forward strand.
TGAAACTTAAACAACGATACTGCTGGAAAGCGATGGGCAGTATGGTTAAGTCATATATTAACATATGTGTAACTTGTCTGACTAACGAACAGGTAAGACACACAAAAGAAAAATGGTGAAAACGGACACACCATCGGCTAGTTTTGAAACAATACAAATAGACACTGTAGGACCATTGAGAATTTCAAATAATTATAGGTATATCTTGACATTACAATGTGAGCTTACTAAATTTGTAGTTGCCTTCTCGATAGAAAATAAGGAATCAAAAACTATAGCTCTAGGATTAGTTGATAATTTCATATTGAAATTTGGACATTTTATAGTACTTAAGACCGATTTAGGAACGAAATTTACCAATAGGGATATGAGTGACATATGTGAATTGTTAAAAATCAAGCGGATATTCTCAACACCTTATCATCACCAGACATTAGGGTCAGTTGAAAGAAATCATCGAGTGTTGAATGAATATATGTACTCTTTTGCTGATGACCAGCAGTGGGACAAATGGGTTCCATATTATACATTTGCGTATAATACCACCCCACACGTAGATACCAACTATACACCTTACGAATAGGTATTTGGAAAGCTTCCATGTCTTCCGAATGACATAGTTGAGAACGATGAGAAAGTCTATAACCTAGATGATTATGCCAGAGAACTAAGACTTAGGTTAAAAATTTCAATTACTAAAGCCAGAAATATAATCGAGAGTGTGAAACGAAAACGGGTTCTAGAACAAAATAGTGTAAACCCTCTTCATGTGAAAATTGGTGATCTAGTATTGGTCAAAAACGAGAATAGGAAAAAACATCAACCCCCTTATAAAGGACCATACAAAGTAGTAGATATCTATGATTGTAATATTTCAATTGATATTGATGGGCTCCGTAAGACAATACATAAAAATAGAGTAAAATTGTGTGACTGACAATAGATAATTATGTACTTACGAAATATTAGCTTTAAATTATTTGCAACTTAAATATTAGATTTGTCTTAATGTTGAAGTTTTTTAAATACTGTAATGATTTTCTACCTCGTAATTTCGATCGCGGAACCGACCTCTCATCGGTTCTAGACGTTAAGTCTGAGTAGTGCCAACGGATGGTACCAACAGGTCAACCAATCCGTGCACCGTAACCCATTCACGCGGTGACTGCTTGTCGGCCAGCTAGTTCGGAGAGGATTTCGGTCGCGGGTCTCCGAATGGGTTACGCTCAATTACAATATTTCAGCCACCTGAACATGCCCGTTTTCCAAAACGCGTTATCAAAACAAACCATACGGAAAAGGAACCTACTTTACGTTACTCCGTATTCCTTCTTATAACCAGTCAATAATACAAAATCTAACTTTCATTTCGCGTTCCCGAAGTTCCGACGCGGTACCGAAAAGTATACTACTCTACCTCAACCCGACGAAGACTACTCTAAATAAAATAACGAAACAATCAAAGGTACCGCGTACCGCGCGCGACGCGAAACAGACCTCAGCGGATTTGTCGAAACCCTACCCTCGCGACGGCATACCTACCCTGCACTCTCTTTTCCCACTGAAAAAGAAGAACCGCTGAAAAGGAAAGTCGTGGTTAAATTTTAGCAATTCATGTTGTTTTTATTTAATTCCTAAAAATCTATATAATTTTCTAGTAATATTTATTCCACACTGGATATACTATTACTTTTTAATATCAACGTGAATATACCATTTTTTAATATGCAGTATAAATTTTTAGATTTTTAATATGCATCAAAACAATCTACTTATAATGAAGCGTTACAGACCTAGTTATTTATATTGTGTTTCAATGTGCACACACATCTTTTACATATTGTTGATGTATTTCTATGTACTTTAAGATCTCTGTACAATGGTCAGTAATTGTTTCCTGGCTATACTCATCTCAAAATTAAATAAATTAATTACAAAATCAATCTATCATGATATTAACTAAGACATCAACCTTTTTTTTTTTTTATTAGTAATAATTATAATCTTATTCTTTTGAAGCTTAAATCTACACTACTCATTTTAATCCTTAACTTAAAATATTTACAGAGATGTGTGTTCTTATGAAAACGCTAATCATTTTCTTTTCTAGTATGTTCGCATTCGATAGTTATTCTTGGTAAGTATATCAACAGATTGGATGACGAATGCCATTCTTTTATATGTAACTAGATTTACGAGTGAATATGATGTGATTCATATATACAGGAATGTACATACGTGTAAAATGTCATCAACGGTTTGCCGTTATTAATATACGAAAATATGCAAAATACGGGAAAAATGTGGAAGATTTATTTCACACACTCGTTACCTATTCCAAGTATACTTAGATGAAGATACGTAGAGTGGACTTAACTTTACCCGCGATCAAACACGGAACGATGAGTTAATATTCTAAACTGAACAGAAATGGAAATGGTTAAACATTACTTGAATTTTTAAACCCAATCTAAATCAAATGCAACCGTTGCGAGCGTTTCAAGCACATAGTTACAATGCACATACAGCTTTTGGCAACAAAATTTTAACATTTTCATAACAATCAATAAGTTCTTTTCATCTTGAAGAATATACTAATAAAAGATAACATAATAACTATATTTATACTTTCCAACTGTTATTCTTTTGTACCCTATAATATGCTTATTCTAAATGCAGAAGCCCTTATAGACATGACACGTCTATTTTTTTTTAGCTACACAAACATATGTGTATGCGATGGATATTCCACAAAACTTTAGCGTCAACTATCATGTGTAGGGATTTTTTTAGAACTCATACTATTCAGCTGGAATAGCATATTCCGCCATTGTTTTAGAATAGTCCCAACATTAATTAAATGTTTCTTTTCTGAGTGTACTGTATACAGTTTTGAAACCGAGGTTTCAATCCATTTGCGCACAGCAAGACGCACTTGAGTATGAAGGATCGGTAGATGTTTTTCAAAACAATATTTACGAAAACTAAAGTCTTATGAGATCATCGAAGGGTTTTTTGGCAGGAATAGTATGTTCATTTCTTGTTGGATATGACATCTAAATTTTATTCATGGATAAACCTCGTCAATGAAGTTCAATTTCAACTTTCATGAGTTTTAAGGCTTTTCACATTCGAAATATATTGAAAAAGATCTCCCGGTGGCAGATCCCTTTATCTGTACAAAGTAGGGAAAGACATAGATAAAAGAAACGTCGTTACTTTGAATGTCATTTCACGTTAACGATTGTAGAACATCCTGGCAACGATAGAAAGATTGTTGATTCAAATCTTCCCCTCTCATCCACGTTGCTTTGAACTAAATTTATTTCAACGGCACTCCTTGGCTTAATTCATAAAAGACAGTAATATCGATTTATGCCTCATCACTCATGATTACTTCCGATGCCATCGTCTTCACTATTCCTAATGATACTTAGCTGGGCAATTAGGATCCTCCACAGCCTCCCACAACGGTAGATTCATTCATTGGCTTCCACAGTCGTCGAGTTTTCCCGCGACTCTCCACCCTGAATGGCTGTGTCCGCAATCCAATTTATGGGGCGATGAACTGCAAGCAAAACATGGTAAGGCATTCGTCGATGTGAGCCGAACGAAAAAAATTACCTCTTAATAGTTTTAACCACATCCAGGACCGCGCCAACATTCCGCCACCGACACTTTTACTTTTTCTCCATGTGGCTGTCAAATCCAACCGGCTGTCACATCGGACAAAACAGATGTGTGTGGAATGGCATGCCACATGGCGGCAATGTGCCTCTCCATTTGTCGCCAGTGGCATAGTTTTTCGATGGCCACGGTGGAGGGGCATTTCCAGATGGATATGTCTCGAAATGTGTCGGGGTTTGGATTAATTTTATATTTCGAATATTTATATCCACAGATCTAAATATTTGGAAAGAAAAGAAATATTTTCTGCGCAACGATATCCGCACGACAGATGAAGTCCGCTGGCACTTCGAGGACATACCCATCTGGCCGGTTGCAAGGGTTCGGGATCGGAATCACTTCGATTCCCGGGCGTAGGCGTCACATTACACATTCCCCCCCCCCCCAAAATCGAAGTAATTACGATCCCGCCTCCTATGTAAAAGGTCTTGGTTAGGGCCGTGGCGGGTCCAAGGTCGATTTCGAGGAATAGGCTACAACAATTTCAGTGAAGACTCGACAGTGACTATATAGTAGGGAGTCAGGTGTTATTCGGAGGTCTTCGTCTAGGCAGAGATTTAGGTAAGCCAAGGTTTTTCGTGTGAAATAGTTGTACTTCATCGTCTAAGGTCTTTTGCGTGGTAAATTCCCAGGGTTTTACCAGTCATGTCCGCGATGAGGTATCGGGTGGGGCTTATTACTCGTAGGACTCGACACTTCACGAATTTCTTGTCTAGCTTGGCATTGTAATGTCGGGTGGCATCGCTCTGTCGGAAGTTTCGACGATATATCTCGTCGCCTACCTTAAAGCCAGAAGGATGAGATCGCAAGTTGTACCGCTCCTCTCCCATCCGTCGACCTTCTTCAATCTTCTCCCGCAGTTGCTCTCGCAGAAGTTGGAGCTTTTCGTGCGGTTCCAGAACCACGATTGGGTCCTCTAGCGATTTCAGTTGCCGCAATAGCCGGTAAGCGCTCCCATGACAGACCATGTACTGGCCGAACAATGCGAAATACGGCGAAATGCCGGTAGTGGCGTGGTACGACGAGCGCAGCGCACTAGTGATGGCGGACAATTTGCGATCCCAGTCCTTCTGATTCGGGTGGACATAGGCGCGGATGGCCGCTATGAGCGTACGATTCAGTCGTTCGGATGCGTTGGCTTGTGGTGAATAGACGGCAGTTCGTTGGTGGATGATGCCGTATTTGGACATTAGGTCTCGGAACTTGCTGGAGGTGAACTGGACCCCATTGTTGGAGACAAGTTTCTCCGGAACTCCAAACATGTGGAAGACTCGGTTCTCCAAGAAGCTGATTATAGGTCCAGTGTGCATGTTACGTAGTGGTTCTATGATAGGGAATTTAGAGAGCTGGTCCAGGACCACGACAGCTCCCGTGTGACCAGAAGCAGATCGAGGGTAAGGACCGATAAGATCAATGTACAAGCGCTGGAACACGCGTTCGGGGACCTCAACCTTACCCATGGGTGGCCGAAGAATGGTGTTGGGCGCTTTAGTGCACTTGCATAGCTCACAAGAGGCTACGTACGCTTTTATCTGTTGTGCCATCTTAGGCCAAAAGAAATAGGTTTTCAACCGCCTAAGTGTACGACCGTATCCGCCGTGCGCACTTGATGGGTGGTCATGAGCCCGTCTGATGAGATCAGTGGTTAATTCTTCTGGCACCCACAACTTCCACTGTTCTTCTTCTTGTATGGGGTCTCCGGATGCATGTCCCATCCGCTTACAAATAAATCCATCCGTCAACCGCAGTTCAGGAAGCTGGGACAGTTGATTCTGGATAGTGTGAATCAGTTGGGTGTAGCTGGCTGACTTGAAAGCGGGATGGTCCAGATCGATCAATTGGGGGCTGTCGTCCTCCTGGACCAACTCGGCTCCTTCAGGGGCGAACATTCTGGATAGGGTGTCGGGGACTACATGCTGGCTTCCTTTTCGGTGGCGAATTGTGAAGTCAAATGCCTGTAGTTTCAGTGCCCACCTGGCCAATCTGCCGTTGAGATCAGTCTGGCTCATTAGCCATTTCAGAGAAGCGTGATCCGTAACGATTTCAAAGGTGTGTCCCTCCACATAGGCTCGGAAGCGTTTCACTGCCAACACCGCAGCTAGACATTCCTGCTCGGAGACCGTGTAATTTCGCTGGGCTGGGTTCAGCTTGTGAGACATGAAGGCTATAGGTCTCTCCTCGCCGTCTTGTGCAACCTGGACTAAGACTGCTCCCACCCCATGTTGACTCGCGTCACAATGGATTGAGAACGGTTTGTCAAAGTCCGGGCTGTGCAGTACGGGGGCTGTAGTCAGACTCTTCTTTAGCTCTTCAAAGGCTCGCAAGCTGGGCTCTTCCCAGACGAATTTACGTCCCTTACGCAGCATGTCGGTCAAAGGAGTGGTAATGGTGGCATAGTCACGTACAAAACGCTGGTACCATCCGCATAAGCCTAAGAATCGGCGTAATTGTTTGGGGGTCTTGAGTAATGGAAAAACGTCAATCGCTTGAGTCTTGTCCGGATCGGTCTTGATATGGCCATGCCCAATGATGTGACCTAAATACTTCACCTCCGTCATCACGAACTGGCTCTTCCGTATGTTGATGGTTAATCTTGCCCTCCGGATGTGTAGAGCCACCTCCTGAAGCAGGTCGAGGTGTTCGTCAAAGGTCTCGGTTATAAGCAACAGATCGTCCAAGTAAACGAAAACTTGGTGCCGCAAATGAGGTGGTATCACCTTATCCATAAGGCGCGTCATTGTTTGGGGGGCATTGCACAATCCGAATGGCATGGTCACGAATTGGTATAGGGGCCAACCTGGGACTGTGAAGGCTGTTTTCTCCTTTGAACCGGGGTCTAAAGGAATTTGCCAGAAGGCGTCCTTGAGGTCTAAGCTCGTGATGAAATGGGCTTTAGGCAACCGACTCAAAATGCCTTCAATCAACGGTAGAGGGTATGCGTCCTTGACTGTGACGGCGTTCAAGCGTCTGGCATCTAAGCATAACCGGACCTTGTTCGGCTTGACAACTAAGGTGACTGGGGAAGCCCACGCGCTCTGTGATTCTTCGATTACGCCTAATGCTAGCATTCGATCCACTTCGGCATATAACGATTTTTCCTTCGCCGGAGATATGGCGAAATGTCTCTGTTTTATGGGTTTAGCATCCCCCACATCTATAGTGTGGAACACCAGGGCAGTCTGCCCGAGACCTTCCTTCTCATGCGATGGAAAAGCCGATATAGCCGAGTCAAGACGCAGTTGCTGATTTACATCCAGTGTATGTCGTAATAAGTTAGTGGGTTGAGATTGGTCAGGAGCTGTGGTGACGGACTCCAGGGTCGTACCGGAAAATAGTGCCGGGGCCAAGTTAAATTTTCGAACGAAATCCACCCCTAGGTAAAGATTCTGGGTTAACTGAGGTATGATGAAAAATTCCATGGGTTTAGTTACTCCTTTAAAGGTGACATCCGTCATAATTTTTCCCACTACCGAGTGACGAGTTCCGTCCGCCGTGCTTAACCAGGAGGTGAAATGATGGATTTGGTCCGCGTGCCTTGCCAGTACCTCCCCTGCAAAATCGGCAGATATGCAATTCACACTGGCTCCCGTATCGACTAAGCCTGACACTCGTTTTTGCAGGAGGTGTACTGACGCATATGGCCGAACATCATCCCTCAATAATTCGTCTAAGTATATGTCCTTCAACACTTTCCTTGACTGCCTGACTTTTCTCCAGAAGCTCCGCATCCGACGCGTGGCTCGCTTTCTTCGCGGTGGGACAGTTGTAGCCAACTCCTCATGGAAGATGCGCTGTCGAGTAGCCAAATAATTCCGCAGCCTGACATGAAAAGGTTTTACATGCCAAGGAACTTTCGCCTCGCTATCATTTCCCTGCGCGTTGGCCTCGGCGAAGGATGGCGTCGGTTGTGGAACTTCGGGAGAACTGTGTTTAACGGTGCGAGTCAGCAGAATTGGAGTCATGTCGGGAGCTGGGTCATAGCTAGTGATGGGGTCTGGATTGGTTCGTCCGGGGTTTAGGAGTGCCGACGGGTGGTCGCGGCACTCGGTGGCAAGTTTTTTCGTCCTTTGCAATTAGCACAGTCAGGTGCGTATGTGTCGGCCTTCCCGCATCGGTAGCAGAAAAGCGTTGGCTCCGCTAGACATGCATAGAACCGATGTCCCGGTTGTCGGCAGTTCCAACAGACCGTCGGGCTTGTAATTGCTTCTAGTGAGGGTCGGTCAATCAAGGATGGGTCCTCAAGCTCCGGTGGGGCTCCGCTCCTCGGTACTGGTACTGGATCAGCAAGCAGGTGGTCTGCTGCCATCAACTCCGCGGTGTGATGATTTCGGGGATTTGGTCCTATTATGCGAGGTTGTGGACGGAAGGTACCCCGCCTCTCATCCAAGTGTTCTTGTCTACGGGCATGGAGGCGCAATCCCTGTATGGTGTTGATGGGAAAATGCAGAAGGCTGTTCTGGAGATCCCAGCGCATGTTCTCTCTGATAATTTCTACCAGTTTGTCCTCGGGCATGGTATTTCGCAAGCGAGTGCTCAATCTCACTATACTTGTGTAGTACTGGTCGAACGGTTCGTGAGCGCCTTGTTTCCGTTTCTTTATTTGCTCCTTTAGCTCTCTCTCAGTGAAGCCATCCTCAAATCGATTGCGGAAGGCTGCACTGAAAGAGTGCCAAGTGGGACGTGGCGTGAATTCTTTAAAGCTCCAGTACCAGTCGGCAGCGTCGCCGCTGAACAAAAGATGTGCATGCCGGAGGAAAGCCGAGGAATCACCTCCCAGGGTGCTGGATACCAACGCCTGGATCCGGAAAAGGAACCGGTCCGCCGATATCATATCGTTGAACCCTGTAAAGTTCAGGCGCCAACTCTCCATGATACGAGGCGTCGGGTCTCGAAAAGGTGTCAATGCGTTCCCGGGGGGAATCACATCCTCTGTTGACCTGTTGTACTGAACGGCCTCGGGGGCTGGAGGTACCAACGGAGGTCCGGTACTGTGTCGTGGTCTATATTCGGGAGCTCTGGGATCCATTCCCGAGTTCCTTGGAGGTGGGACCCATGGCTCGGATTGTCGGGAGGGGGGCATCGCCACACTGGGATTGGGCTCCCATCCAAGCGGAGTTCTCACGCGACTGGGTGGTTGGCTCATAGGGAGATTCTGGAGCTTTCCCTCCAGGTTGCCAATTCTCTCCGACATATCCCTCATCAACGCCACGAGGGTGTCAATGGAGTGAGCGGAAGGCATGGGTGTCACCTCGGACACGACACTTGCGGCCGGAACTTCACCGCCTACGGCTCCTTGCAGGTCTAAAAGTGGTTGGGACGGTTCGGCCTCTGGAACTCCTTTCGCCACTGCTCCACGCGTTGGTAGGGGCGTTCCGAGGGGGACGTCTACGGCAGACCGATCGATGGGTCGCCGGCATAAGGGACACAGCTCGGACGTGAGGAGGAGCTGTTGGACACAGGCACGATGGAATAGATGTCCACAATCCAATCGTACGCTGTGTACCCCCTCCACTACGTCCTCGAAACAGATCCCGCAGTTCGCGGGTTGGACCGTTTTGGACCGGGTCCACCGCTTATCGGGAGTCCGCTTCGTTGCCATTTTTGGTTCTGTCTTGTTTTGCTGGGTGGTAGAAGTACGTTTTTTTTCTTACTAAAAAAAAAGAAAAGGTTAACCCTAATATAAATATAAAACAAACCTAAAAATAAATTCGTGGCCGATAGTGGCGAGCTATATGGTAAGTGGGAGAAAAAAAAATGTATTTAAAGTATACTTTCCTTTTCAGTGGTCGACTCCTTCAACGGGAAAGGAGAGTGCGTGGTAATCAGCCGAAGAAAGGGTGCTTTCGGTCGATTTACTAAATTTAAACCCCTACCCACATACATTACAAAACGTTTCTAATCTACGCTAACTGACTCGACGAGACAAGTGGTATAGCTACCGTAACAGCTTAGTACGCGGTCAAAACTCCCGACGCGTGGAAGCATTCCGGGCTTCGCAACTCCAGCATACGCCACCGAACGTTGTACCGATACCACTCGTCTATCACGCATACGAAATAATTAGAATCCTTCCGCGACATAAAGGCAAGGTAGCCTTCTATTTTCTTGAGAGTCCATGCTGATAGGTAAACCCATCAGACTGGCAGTTCCATCAAGAAAATAGAAGGTCCTTACAGGGGTTAACCTGGGACAACACATCGGAAGGATTCTGTCGCGAAAAAAAAATCAAACAAAGGAGAGCGGAAGCTACAACTCACGTGAAGCGACTTCTAGTGTGTATCACACAACTCCACTGCTCCTGATAGTGGGACTTGAGTACCAGAGTACCTCACATCCTCCGTAAAGGACCAACTCGTCAGAAGACGCGAAATTTTATCCCCCTTAGGATGTTTAGGCCCCACGTTGGGCGCCAAGTGTAATGATTTTCTGCCTCGTAATTTCGATCGCGGAACCGACCTCTCATCGGTTCTAGACGTTAAATCTGAGTAGTGCCAACGGATGGTACCAACAGGTCAACCAATCCGTGCACCGTAACCCATTCACGCGGTGACTGCTTGTCGGCCAGCTAGTTCGGAGAGGATTTCGGTCGCGGGTCTCCGAATGGGTTACGCTCAATTACAATATTTCAGCCACCTGAACATGCCCGTTTTCCAAAACGCGTTATCAAAACAAACCATACGGAGAAGGAACCTACTTTACGTTACTCCGTATTCCTTCTTATAACCAGTCAATAATACAAAATCTAACTTTCATTTCGCGTTCCCGAAGTTCCGACTCGGTACCGAAAAGTATACTACTCTACCTCAACCCGACGAAGACTACTCTAAATAAAATAACGAAACAATCAAAGGTTCCGCGTACCGCGCGCGACGCGAAACAGACCTCAGCGGATTTGTCGAAACCCTACCCTCGCGACGGCATACCTACCCTACACTCTCTCTTCCCACTGAAAAAGAAGAACCACTGAAAAGGAAAGTCGTGGTTAAATTTTAGCAATTCATGTTGTTTTTATTTAATTCCTAAAAATCTATATAATTTTCTAGTAATATTTATTCCACACTGGATATACTATTACTTTTTAATATCAATGTGAATATACCATTTTTTAATATGCAGTATAAATTTTTAGATTTTTAATATGTATCAAAACAATCTACTTATAATGAAGCGTTACAGACCTAGTTATTTATATTGTGTTTCAATGTGCACACACATCTTTTACATATTGTTGATGTATTTCTATGTACTTTAAGATCTCTGTACAATGGTCAGTAATTGTTTCCTGGCTATACTCATCTCAAAATTAAATAAATTAATTACAAAATCAATCTATCATGATATTAACTAAGACATCAACCTTTTTTTTTTTTTTTATTAGTAATAATTATAATCTTATTCTTTTGAAGCTTAAATCTACACTACTCATTTTAATCCTTAACTTAAAATATTTACAGAGATGTGTGTTCTTATGAAAACGCTAATCATTTTCTTTTCTAGTATGTTCGCATTCGATAGTTATTCTTGGTAAGTATATCAACAGATTGGATGACGAATGCCATTCTTTTATATGTAACTAGATTTACGAGTGAATATGATGTGATTCATATATACAGGAATGTACATACGTGTAAAATGTCATCAACGGTTTGCCGTTATTAATATACGAAAATATGCAAAATACGGGAAAAATGTGGAAGATTTATTTCACACACTCGTTACCTATTCCAAGTATACTTAGATGAAGATACGTAGAGTGGACTTAACTTTACCCGCGATCAAACACGGAACGATGAGTTAATATTCTAAACTGAACAGAAATGGAAATGGTTAAACATTACTTGAATTTTTAAACCCAATCTAAATCAAATGCAACCGTTGCGAGCGTTTCAAGCACATAGTTACAATGCACATACAGCTTTTGGCAACAAAATTTTAACATTTTCATAACAATCAATAAGTTCTTTTCATCTTGAAGAATATACTAATAAAAGATAACATAATAACTATATTTATACTTTCCAACTGTTATTCTTTTGTACCCTATAATATGCTTATTCTAAATGCAGAAGCCCTTATAGACATGACACGTCTATTTTTTTTAGCTACACAAATATATGTGTATGCGATGGATATTCCACAAAACTTTAGCGTCAACTATCATGTGTAGGGATTTTTTTAGAACTCATACTATTCAGCTGGAATAGCATATTCCGCCATTGTTTTAGAATAGTCCCAACATTAATTAAATGTTTCTTTTCTGAGTGTACTGTATACAGTTTTGAAACCGAGGTTTCAATCCATTTGCGCACAGCAAGACGCACTTGAATATGAAGGATCGGTAGATGTTTTTCAAAACAATATTTACGAAAACTAAAGTCTTATGAGATCATCGAAGGGTTTTTTGGCAGGAATAGTATGTTCATTTCTTGTTGGATATGACATCTAAATTTTATTCATGGATAAACCTCGTCAATGAAGTTCAATTTCAACTTTCATGAGTTTTAAGGCTTTTCACATTCGAAATATATTGAAAAAGATCTCCCGGTGGCAGATCCCTTTATCTGTACAAAGTAGGGAAAGACATAGATAAAAGAAACGTCGTTACTTTGAATGTCATTTCACGTTAACGATTGTAGAACATCCTGGCAACGATAGAAAGATTGTTGGTTTAAATCTTCCCCTCTCATCCACGTTGCTTTGAACTAAATTTATTTCAACGGCACTCCTTGGCTTAATTCATAAAAGACAGTAATATCGATTTATGCCTCATCACTCATGATTACTTCCGATACCATCGTCTTCACTATTCCTAATGATACTTAGCTGGGCAATTAGGATCCTCCACAGCCTCCCACAACGGTAGATTCATTCATTGGCTTCCACAGTCGTCAAGTTTTCCCGCGACTGTCCACCCTGAATGGCTGTGTCCGCAATCCAATTTATGGGGCGATGAACTGCAAGCAAAACATGGTAAGGTATTCGTCGATGTGAGCCGAACGAAAAAAATTACCTCTTAATAGTTTTAACCACATCCAGGACCGCGCCAACATTCCGCCACCGACACTTTTACTTTTTCTCCATGTGGCTGTCAAATCCAACCGGCTGTCACATCGGACAAAACAGATGTGTGTGGAATGGCACGCCACATGGCGGCAATGTGCTCCTCCATTTGTCGCCAGTGGCATAGTTTTTCGATGGCCACGGTGGAGGGGCGTTTCCAGATGGATATGTCTCGAAATGTGTCGGGGTTTGGATTAATTTTATATTTCGAATATTTATATCCACAGATCTAAATATTTGGAAAGAAAAGAAATATTTTCTGCGCAACGATATCCGCACGACAGATGAAGTCCGCTGGCACTTCGAGGACATACCCATCTGGCCGGTTGCAAGGGTTCGGGATCGGAATCACTTCGATTCCCGGGCGTAGGCGTCACATTACAATACTAATACTCATCTTAAGGGTTAGGGTGTAATGTACGCATACATAATTATCATTATCAATATTGAATAACATAAATACTCATACGTTATTCAATATCAATATCCATAATTCATCTTAAGATAAGATGACTAATTAGCGTACGAGCATGAATATAAATTATTTCGCTTTAAAAGAAGATAATACCCATGCATATGAATGGAAAAAAGAAAAGAAGATGCTTGTGGACACGTGCATTTACGATATGGTTGAGGTCAACACACTTGAATAGCGAGTATAAACTTTACGAGCCATAAGTAAATTCACGTGATGACAAGGGTCAAATGCACTAGCAATAACCATGACTAATTGGTTGGTTGGTTATGGAAAATGATATTGCTATGGTCATACTTTTAAGAATTTAATTAGGTGAGAAATAAGATAGGCTAAATGTATTGAATGAGTAATGATTTCTTTTTAGAGTTAATTAGGTGAGAAGAAAAGTAGGTTAAGATTTTAGAATTGTATAAAAGGAGAAGGTTTGAAGAATAGAGAATCAATTCAGAACCAGAACTCTTGGAGTTTAAATCCATCGCTGTGTCTTGCAGCTTGAATCGTTTTTTTTTGGAATTGCTGTGTATTGCAGCATAAAAAGCGCTGTGTTTTGCGGCGATTATAAAGAAGTCCTAGTCGCGGTGTTTTGCTGCGTATAAGGACATAGTTGCGGTGACTTTTAGAAAGCATGGCGTTAGTGAGCCCCGGTTCTCGCCAACAATCTCTGCGGATTAGCCGCTTGGTTAGGTAAGAAAATTTACTCTCTTTCTCAAAAAGTTTTCTCTACCAACTCACCCAAAGCGGGGAAGTTCAAACAACCGAATCCACGGTAGGTCCAACTTCATTATACCGGTCAATGGTTTTAGCAATATTGGAACAGAATGTTGGCTGGTTAAAATAGAGTTATTTTAAAGCAAGAATATATTTTCTGTGCATGTCATAAAAGTTTTTCTTAAATTAAATCATTTCATTTATCCACATATTGTAGGTTAGGTACAAAAACCTTTTGACATGAGCGTAGTTCTGTCTACCCAACTTGTTTAATTTGAGTGCTTCTGTCTAGCCAACTTGATGTTATTTTTATATGTAAACTCGTGCATTATTTAATAGAGTAGGATAATTTTCCTCCAGCGCTTTGTTCGTTTACATTTGGAACTGAAAATGTCAACATTGTATAACGTAAGATTGCTGTCGTTTTTCCAGCTTATTTTCGCTACCATTCTTATGTTTATATGGGTGACGGTTTTACTTTGGCAATTATATTAACTAATAACGGATTCAGGATATTTGTCGACCACTCTCCATCATCATCACAATTTCGCAGTCACATTATTACACAATTTAATCAAATGAAAAACTTCATCATTCACGATGGCTTAAGTATGTCATAAACATTCCCCATTATTTACTTCATACATAAAATAAGTGGTGCTGTTAGGGGCTTGGATTTTTACTCCTCAATAACAGTTTATTCGTATGAACCATATTTTGAGCAAAAATCCTTTTACTCAGACTAAATTTCTATACTCACCTGATAATTTTCCCTGCTTCTGGGTTATTGTAAAAATCACAGTCTTGCAGCGCCATCTTGGAGCTCTTCGGACGGTATTGGCCAATCCTCATGCAAATAATTTGATAAAGGTGGAATCCCGAGAATTCTGATAACAATTTTCTGTTAATGGCATTGTTGAACATTTAGCTGAAGAAGGAGTTGCATAAGTTAGTTACGTACGTTGCAAGGGGCAAACTGCTTTGTGTTACTTTGTAAAATTGCTTGGAGACATCGAAGTCATCGTTGTCCCTACGCGTGGGTGCTTCGAACCCAGTCCATTCCTCCATAAGCTTCCAGTAGTAGCAATTATACTCTTCCGGACTTACATCCTTGTCTAGCATAGCAGTGTAAAATCGTTCGTACACGTAGTGCATGGGGAGTTTGAAAACGGTATGAACAGCCTTAAATTGAGTGAATAAGTTATCTAACAGAAAGGATTGAATTTCCCAAATTTCATGCACATTTATATCCATTTACACATTCTCTTCATGCTTAGTAAGGACAAGGTATTATGATGAGCTTACCATGTGGAGTAGTGAGTTGATGGTCATCTGCTCGTCGTCCACGGGTATGTGAGCTAGACCAATCTCTCGTAAATGCTTTGCACTTGAAGCAGATAGTTTCACAGCTTTACCTATGACCTTCCACAGCCCTGGACAAGCTTCAGTGTTAAGGCCGTGGGGCAAATTCTTTACGTGCTCATGAAATTGAATCTTGGCCATAATTGCATGGTCTTCTAAGAATGTTCGGAAATCAACTTTAGAGCAGTATTTGAGGCCGGCAATACGCCCGAAATCATACACCACTGGCCGGCAGTAGAGATTGCTTTTTGTCCCGGGCAGAGGACGTGAGTTGTTTGTCCAGAATATCCTGAAGTAGAAATAATAGATGATTACTGTGTGATTCAATAGAAATGAAGATGGTTGGTATATAATTTGGCTTCCTTTCCATCTTGACCAAGGAAAAACCAAGAACGTAACGGAAAGCAAATTTATCGAAGCTATTCATGTTAAGTTCATCCTGTTATTTACAATCCAATCTGATTTTATTGTCAATAGCGGTTGATTTGAAAATTCATATTATTCCAAAAGAGTGACTTTCAGAAAATTAACATGATTCTCATAAAACTAAATCTGCTTTGTTGACATTACAAAAGGATAAAAACTAATTGCTCCAATTTTTAACGTATAATGCCAAGAATAAATTTTAACTTACGCATTAAGAGGGGCTAATCCCAGTGACCTATAAAAATGATCACTTTCTTGTATTAGACTTAGTCCTGTGTAGTTTTGTGCAACTAATTCGGCTCCCAAATTAGGATACGATTTATTACCGTCAAAATCCTCATGAAATTGGAACTTGTCCATGCCTTCGAGCCAAACCTTCTCAAGGAGATGCTCTGAAATTGGACCTTTTGCTGAGACGATGTTTGTTCCGTAACGCTTCCTCAAAATGTTGCGAATGTATGCGTGGAGTTGTCGGTAAAATGGCTGCATCTGCCGAATAAGTGACTCCATTTCTTTGACAATGTCCCCATTTTCGAAGTCATCATACCAGTATTCTGAAGTGATATTGAATCCTGCAAAAGTAGAAAAGCAAAAATTAATAAAATATTGCAATATTTAATTTCTTAGTATAGTATGGCTTTGCTTCATCTTATTTTAGCATTTATGATACAACACTACACCGCAAAGAGGAAGGAGGAGAATTCTCTGCGCCACAGAATAGGAACATACTCGTACAAAAGAAAATGCTCGAACAAATTCGCTCGATGAAAACTGCAACCTTCAGCATTTAAGAAAGTGTCAAGTAGGAGTTTAATTCATACCGTATGACAAACCATACCAGCGATTCTAATGATATACATTCAATAAAGTTTTACGCAAATTTTTGTCTCATGCTAAGTGCGTGCAACTACCAGGTTCAGTTAGTGACTCTATGAATAAAATTGATTATAGAGTGTGTATGTTTGTGGAAAGTTTCGTAGCAAGTCCAATGCTGCAAATCTCGTCAAACTTAAACAAGGGTTTTGTACTTAACATATGATGTGTAGGCACCAACAATATATGAAATCAAGAAAAACTTTAACGACATGTATGTACAACAGATACATTTTTGCTTTGAGAGAAAAACCATTGTCACTCAATTTTAACTGGCCGCCATTTTATGAAAATATTACTAATATCGTTGACTGATTATAATCATAAATATATTTTTGTTATTGAGCTTATCTAAAAATTTGGAGAAGATGCAATCAAAGGTGTAATGTCTGGTTGGATGTAACGCTCAAATAGTAGTATTCGGAGAAAATTCAAATGGCTACGATTCAATATTGTTCAAATTCATTGCAACTTATAGAGTATAAGGATCTTTATAGGACTACGCAAATATTAAATTAAATTAATTAATTTTAAACTTAAAAATTCTACTACAAGGTGTCTCAAAAGAAATTTTATATTTATTTAGCTTACTGCGTGAACGCAACGTATCCGAGAGGCGCGAGGGTTATGTCAATCGGTAGCCTGGCTCTTGGAAATTCAGTCTCTATGGAGCGTTTCTCGGGAGCAGACCGCGCGTTGTGCGTGCGAGAGTTTTACAAAAACGTTGATTCGGTAACTGTAGCGCGTAGAAAATTTTGCAGTATTCGAGGTTTTCGCCACTTAAATGATGCGCCAAGCATTCCTCTCATTCAACATTCGGTTAAAAAGTTTGAAGAAACTGGTACAACGCTGGATAAATCAAAATCCGGGCGACTTAGGTCATCAAGAACGGTAGAAAACGAGGAGAATGTTAATTACTCAGTTGGTGACGACCCGAACCTTTCAATTCGGAAGCGCGCAGGTACTTTACATGTGCATAGATCATCATTACATCGCATTATACACAAAGACCTAAAGCTGCACTCCTACAAAATTCAATTGGTGCAAGAATTAAAGCCCCAACATGCCAGTCAGAGGCTTAATTTCGTAAATCAGGTGATTAAGCGATTTTCAACGTTTAACCAACATTTTGTTTTCGGATGAAGCTCATTTTCATCTTTATGGCCACGTAAATAAGCAGAACCGCCGCTAATGGAGTCCAACGGATCCGAAACGTAAACATCAGAAACCCCTAGATTCGCCCAAAGTGACCGTATGGGCTGCGATATCGGCGCGAGGAATTATCGGCCCTTACTTTTTTGAAGACGAAAGAAGGTGTGCAGTTACAGTGAATTCAGAGCATTATGTGGAGATGTTAGACAACTTCTTGGTACCTGAACTGCAAAACTTTCCTGGCTATAACCAAAGAACATGGTTCCAACAGGACGGAGCAACTTCACACACGTCCAATATGTCTCTGCCACGTGTTCGTGAAATTTTCTCAGGCAAATTGATCTCCCGGAGACGTGACATAAATTGGCCTCCACGCAGTCCAGATTTAACCCCTATGTACTTTTTCCTATGGGATTATCTAAAATCTAAAGTTTACGCCAATAAACCGACTTCACTGGCGCATTTGAAAGAAAATATCCGTCACGAAATGGCAGCCATCCCTGAGTCCACCTGCCGAGACGTCATAAGTAATTTTACTGTTCTATTTAATGAGTGCTGAGAACGCGAGGGTCTACATTTAGACGATATTATTTTTAAGAAATAAATCCCCAAAAAGTGAATTTTAATAATTAATAAACATTTTTTTCTATTTACGGCTTTATTTTTTTTAATTGATCATCTAAATATAAAGTTTCTTTTGAGACACCTTGTATTTTCCACAAAGTTGAGTAAATTTTGACTTCTAAGCTATTTGATATTGTTGTTCTTATAAAAACTTTAAGAGAGCCTTAACGCATTGTAGTAATCTCGTTCCTTTAGAGGACAGCTTCTACAAAGCAAATTATGGAACAGCTGCCAAAAGGATATCTGATGTCAATTGGTTAGATTTTTTC
The DNA here is from genome assembly GCA_963969285.1 of Odontomyia ornata. Taxonomy (NCBI): domain Eukaryota; kingdom Metazoa; phylum Arthropoda; class Insecta; order Diptera; family Stratiomyidae; genus Odontomyia; species Odontomyia ornata. The sequence continues at coordinate 185,982,784 of OZ017738.1, forward strand.
CAAAAAATTTGAATTGAGAATCTGCTGTCCAAAACTTATTTGATTGCTGAATTTAAACGTACTTACCGTAGTGTGAGATTTTCAGAGGAACAACAACCAATAATAAAATACAAAGATCATTTACGATCTTTCTTTAAGTCGACTCAGACCCGATACTCCCGAAGCAGCCTTCTCAGCCGTTGCCCTGATTTGCTCAGAGAAACAAATCTGTGATAAGGCCTGTGTTATGCTATGGGTGTGAAATATGAATCCTTACTCAAGCATCTGCAAATACATTGAACGCCTTCGAGCATCGGGTCCTGAGGCGAAGAATCGGAGCGGAGCTAGATGGGAACCAATGGCAAATTGAGTAAAACCATGAGCGGTATGAAATTTTTAACGAGACGGAGGTCTTAACGATTTTAAGACTGCGAAAGCTGCAATAGGCTGGCCACATGAATTGTATGGACAAATAATAACCAAAAAAGGCTGTAGACATACAAAGAAGGAGACGAAGAAGACCACATCTTCCAATAAAAACACTAGGGAGTCGAACCAGAATGAACGAAAATTCAACAATCCGGAAGACAAAAACCTAATATTTCTCTACCTCGCCTAACATAGGGCCTTCCTGCTTTACTTAACTTACACGTATATAAAGTTATTCTTTCGGTGCAGAAGATGACTCAAAAGAGTGCAAACGCATCTTCTCACTTAAAAAGGCAAGGCCTGATAGCTTTTAAAGAAGAAACAAGTTGGGTAAACAGACCTACGCTAATGTCAGAAGGGTTTTATACCCAACAATCTTCGGAATACGATCACCGGCAACAAATAAAGACAAGAAACATGTCAAAGAGATGTGCACGTTTAATAGAAAATCAATTGTTTCTCCATTTTCAACGGTCGCCATTTTGTTCCAAACAAACTAAAATCAATCAAATCATGAATTCCAAAAAAAAGATTGTTATAAATCTTATCTGGAATTTTAAAAAGGCCAAATCAAAATTGCAGTGTCTGAACCGATGGGAAGTCCATTAAATATCAAAACCGTGCGTTATTGTTGTTGTAATTGCGGAAATTTCAAATGGCTCTAACTTCCGCAAATATGATTCGATTTTCATCAAACTTGCAGAGTATTAGGTCCTTATGTGAAACTACTTAAATATCGAACTTCGTTGAGTTTAAGGGTACGTATACGATTTTATTGGGGAAAATGTGAAATTCGACGACCATACTATTATTAACAAAGTTGAGTGAATTTCGACTTCTAAGATATTTGTTGTTATTGCACTCATGAACATCTACCTCTATGATTTTTTCAGATTTTTCGGATCACGGGTGTCCAATCGCAAGGGGGGTCACACACATTTTTCGTGTATTTCCCTTTCGTGGGTGCCCCCTGAAAAAAAAGTTTTGAAAAGTTCTCATTAAGACCTTTCATATGATACCCATATTGACTACCTTTGATGAATTTTTTTTTTCGGTGGCAACTCCCCTATATGGGGAGACCCCTCTTAAATGCCTCTTAAAATTTTTTTTGTAATTGAACTTTCAAGAGAGCGTCACTTTACACCTACTTGTAAAATTTGGTTTTTCTAGCTTAAGTACTTTGCGAGAAAAACTGCTGTGACACACGGATGGACAGACGGACGGACAGGTCGCGATTTTAGAGGGGGTTTTGTAAAATTACTTTACGAAACCCTAAAAAAGGCCCCATATTTTTGTTGAATGAGCATGTGAGTCGTTGGCTGGTTCGAAGTACTAATAAGCTAGTTGCCATGTTTGAGATGTATTCAGGAGAGCAGGTGTGTGCCAAAACTAAACGGAGAGTACGAAGGATAGCTGGTTATGACCAGGTGGCCAGAAAAAAACTATATCTGTGGAAATAACATAGAAAACAGCACTTAATGTTTGCAAAAATTTCCTTATGAAGGATGGCATGGTTTGTAAGAACGTTATTTTTGTAGATGAGTCCAAATTTAATATCTTTAGCTAAGGTGGGCGTACGATGGTTTGGAGAAACCCAATTGAAGAGATTCACAAGAAAAATCCGCACGACACCGTAAAACATGACTATGGTTCCGTCTTAGTTTGGGGTTGTAGGTCAACACATGATGTTGGAAATCTGCATATTATCGATGAAATAATGAATAAAATAGTTTACATTAACATTTTGAAATAATATTTAAAGCAAAGTGCTATCAAAATAGGTTTAAGTAATAATTTTACCAAGACAACGACTTCAAACATAAATCGCACATTCTCCGATTGTGGCTTCTTTGTAGTTGTGAAATCGTCATAGAAACTACAGCACAATCCCCCGAATTTAATTCTATTGAGAATGTTTCAAACGAACATGCTAAACGCATTTGAAAATATACAATTACTAATAAGGAAGTTTTTATAAGTAAGTTGAAATACGAATGATCTACGTATAAAATCTCTGCTAAATACTATGTTACTATCTATAAAGTAGCCAATGTATATGAAAAATTCATCCGCAATGCGTATGCTGCTTTGGCGGCAACATTATACTACAAAGTTTTTTCATAGCCCGCGTAGTGATACCCAGCAGATGCCGGTCATCCCTACACTATTCCAATCAGCTAGAAAGCGTTGGAATGACAGATATCTGCTACTGCTCACCATCTAATTTCGGCAGTGTGAGGAGCTTGTTGCGGCCGCTGAACCGTGACTTGACGTCGGGAGTGCGTTAGCACGAGCGATTGCTGTCAGTGGCGGGCCACGAAATGTACGCACTTAACTCGAATTGCTGAATCATTTGATATTTCCGAAGTACAAAATCATTTGCGTGTACAAGTGTGGCTGTAAGAAAGTATTTTGTTGTGGATTAAGGGACACATTGTTGGATTTGACAAGTGTACGAGCCTTGTGTTGGATGAGGTTGAAGTACTTCATATGAAGACGAAAAATCGGCGGAGCTTAGGAAGGTTGTTTGTATAGTTTTGGGGTTGACGATTCGTGGAAAATAACATCTGTTGTAGGGGTGCTATGACGACTACTGGCAGAGTGATCCCAGATAAAAAATATCCCAGAATCCTTGTAATTTCGACTTGTGCTAAAATACATTATACCCATTTAAATTAGATGAAACATATCTACTTAAATAGACTCGCTGTCCAACAAAGTGAAAGGTGGACGATACGCTAATCAGAAACTTACTCATCTCGGGTGTTTCTTTGTCATAAGATTCTGCATGGTGAGTGCACTTATTAGTAAACATTTAAATTTGTAACAATTGAAAAAGTTTTTTTGGTGATTAATAATGGGAAATATTTAGACGACTGGACCCAAAGAAGCCTTGATAGTATCAGGTTTAGCGACACTTTCTCCACTCGTGTGTAATGGACATTAAATCCGTGCTCCGGGGAAGAGTGTGCGCGAAAGCAAAGTGTGATGTTTGGTTCGATCCAAATCTGAATAAATGCAGCCAACACAGTCACCATCGCCACGAGCTTGATAGATTCCATACCAATCGCCACCAGGCCAACAACCACTTGGCTACCGTTCCGGAAGATCTTACTTCGCCTGATTTGAATTCCTCATTTTGGATTAAATGTTCATTATTGCGGAGTCCTGTTACAGTGTTGGGTTCTAGTTGAATTTAGTGTTTGTGTCTCATTCATCAGAAATGACGTAAAACAGAAACACTACCTTGTGGGGCGCACGAACCTAGTTGGCAGTTTCAATGACGCCATTACGGCGCGTGGAGAATCAACGACAATCAGCACTTTGTAATAAACATAAGCAATCGAGCAGCCCCGTGGTGATCAGGAGTGGCTGCTCCTGAAGAGATAAGGTGGTCACCCCGTCGAAACTGCTTAGTTTGTTGTTTTACTAGTGTGAAGTAAACTGCATCCGTCAAGTTTCCATCCTTTTGGCAGAGATGAGTGGTTCACTTCAGCCACTTTAACATCTTTAGATTTGACATTCCCCTTGTAATGCAACGACCTTTTTCTGTGAAAGTAACGGTTGCTTTTTGTGTAATGTTTGCGTTTGTCTCAAGCCTCCGTGTCCGCTAACTTTAACGAGGCAAAAAAATATTGAATTACTGTAGAGTAGCTTAATTGACACCTAATAGAACTTTTTTAAAGACAATAAAAATTGATCGGTGCGTCTTGTAGAGTAGAGTACGCGTGATAAGTATTTTGTAGTGTAGCTTCGTGGCTCGACAAGAACCCGCCTCATATGATCCCGCAAATGCTAGTCGTCAAGCACGCGTACGTAGTCGTTAAGCGAAGCTAGTTAGCTGAGCTCGGTGTTGTTTATAGCTCGCTGACACTTATGCCAGACCATCGGCACCCGTGTCCTACACGGGCATTAAAAAAAAAATCATTACAGCTTGTGGAAAAGGCGTTTCGGCCCGCAGAGCAGCGGAAAATTACAACCAGTTGCTGGAAGCTGGATCAAATCAATATATCAGAGGAATCTCAATTCGGCAAACTTGAAGCCAATGTTTTTCCTGCAAAGCATTCATTAAATTGTGATAAGATAAGATTCGCCCGTAACGCCAGGCTGTGCTGCAAAATTGAAGACGACAAACACCGAGTTTCCGGATAATTTTATGCCAATCTGTGATCAACCATCGAATCGTAGGACATCCGGGATGAGTGGAAACATTCACGAAGAAAATTCAGAGACAAAAATCTAAAAGTTCTACTGAACGAGATCAAATTTTTTTGTAAGATTAACAATTTTCCTTACAAAGCCAAGAATGAACATGAAACATGAAATGAATGAAATTTCGAAGGGAAAAATGACTGAAAACACCACGTTATCTTCGAAGATACGTACAAAATTGCTTTTTGAAATGCAATAATGAATAAATTTTAAATAATTGGTGTACTTAATAATAAAACCAATATTGTTTGTTGCTTAGAGCCATATATCATATATAAATATAAGCGCAACACGAACAAACGATGAAAAAAACTAACGAATGATTTATTTTTTGTAAATTTCTAAAACTCCATTACAAACAAAAATATAAGAACTAAAAATGAATTATTAAACCATACCACTGGGTCTTCTCATTTAGGGAATTTCTAACGGGTATGAGACCTGTCATGGTGGCTGGATAACTCCTCTTCTGAGCTAGCCATCCAGCTGTAGCACCTTCCTTCTTTATCGTTGCAGGGGCTCTTGTAGGGTAGAGTGACCTTCCACATGGGTTTCTTATTTAGGTTAAATTTTTGTATGAATTGATCATATAAAATTTTAATATAAATCTGAAACAGTTTAGTTTATATTTACCGGAAAGGTTCTTACAAATTGTTTTATATGAATTTTTCATGTAAATGAAAAATAAATGGCCACATATACAATGGATCTTGATCTGGATGGGACGTGCGAGGGGCACTGTTTCCACATGAATGCCCACTCTCAGTTGAGTATCGTAAGTCCTGCGCGCGTTAATCGAGCTGCGGTGTTGTTTTCCAATGTCAATTCCTTTGGAAGATTACCTCGGCCTCGAAACCGTCAAATCGATACACTTTTCAGAGCCCTGCAAATTCGTGAATGCAAAATTTTTTTGTAGTGGATCCTTTTGCTGGAGAAAAAGAACCCGCCCCACAACACCGCAACGCTAGCCTGCAAGCGCACTCACGCCCTCAGATAAAGCCAATTCCGATGAGCACTGACATCTTCGCTCACTGAGGCAGCAGACCATCGCTGCAGTCCGTTACGGACTTATGAACATCACAAAACACTACAGTACACCAAAAAGTGGATGGATTCTGTTCTCAAGAGACTTCAAAGCGTTAATAAGAACAAAGGGCTTCATACCAAATATTAGTTATTTCTTAGGGTTTTTATTTTTCTTCAGCTTGACGTGAATTGAATTCCTGAAGACACTTTTATATTTTTAAAATATCATCAGAATTACTAAGAAAATTGCAAATTTCTTGTTATTGTCATACTACACATATCATAAATAAAAGATTTTTTTCCAAAAATTGTAACTTTTTTAATGCGGTCCCGAAAGAACCGTACAGAAAGTCTTATTTCCCACGTGTCGAATAACCGAGTAACTCACTATATATTGTATGATTTTATAATATGGTTGACTGATCTATTCTTCTTTTCCCACTAAATTTTACTATAAATATTCATTGAAACACGTATATAAATTTAGAGTGCTTTTGGAGACCTCAAGGTTTGTTATAATTTTCATGGTTTAATAAATTCACCTTATGTTTGTAAAATGTTCTTTCATCAATGAAAAAGTTGTTAGACGTTTGCAAAACGTCTTTTACAAAGACCTACTAATTTCGCACCCAGGCCATGTATCCGCCCGTCTGTCCACGCATTACATCAAGTTTTGTGGAAAGACAAAAAAGTGGTGGCCTCTTGAAAGGTTAGGTATTACCAAAAATTTGAAAAGTTTTTATCGCACAGAGTCAAGTGAAGTAACATTCAGAATGTGAAAATTAGCGAGCCCAGGCTGGTAGTGTCAACGGGGATTTAAATGTTAACGGTTCATCTTTTGGATATTTTTAAATGATTTGTTGCATATACAATTGACTTGCAATATAAAAAAAGTCAGCGAAAAAGTTGTTTCGAACAGTAGGATGCACTTTCCTGACTATTCAACTTATTTATACTTCTGTCTTCAAATATTTATTTGCCGAACAATTGTTCATAATAACGTAGACCCATTGCATCGATATTTCTTCTGATAATTTTTAATTGGCAAAAATGTAATTTGTTTATATTCGCAAAATAATTCTCATAAAAATATAAATGCTTACCATTTAATGAGGCGGACTTCCTTATAATTTTCATATATTCCTCAAAAGGGATGCTAACATTGTGGTCAAGGTGGTCACGCCATTGAATCCAATAGTATTCCAGTTCCTTTGGATCGTCGGTTTTGATTATTATGTCTCGCACATTACCATCATATGAAAGATCACATCTAGAGCGGTTTTCATAGGAACACAGGACAGGTTTCCTGGCTATTTTATTGACAAGTGGCTGAAAACTTATTTTCCGAGCTAGGTCCTTATCTTCCAATAGCCAATCTTTCAACTTGAGAATTTTGCGCACTTGGCGTTTCAGCAAAGGGTCAGTGAAATCATCCACTGGCAATGATTTCAGCTTTTGAAATACTTCTAACGTAAAGTTCCTAATATTAAAGGTGGCAAGATCTCCCGCCTGAATGTCATCACTAGTCAGGTCCTTCAAATCAATCATTAAGAACTTTTGAACCTGCTCCGCTTGAGGCCAATATTTCCTTTCGAACGCATGTATGTGTTGGCGCGCCTGCAACTCGGCATTTTGATCAGCAAAGACCGCGTGACTCACTGCGACCTGAAAACAGTTGCACTAAAGTAAGTTTGCAGTCGGCACTCAATAAAAAATACCAAAATAATTAAAATTCTGATAAGACCATCTAACGTGGTCCCTGACATTGTTTTCCTTGATAGCATTTAGAAGCGGCTCTGTCTGCAACAAAAAAATTGCTTTGTGTAAAACAATGAACTCACAAACGAATACAGTATAAATAATCAGTGCTAGTAAGCCAAATTAAATTTGATTTTTTTGGCGATAGTGAAAAAATTCTTTAGGAATGCGATAACCTTCCTCATACAGTGGTTTGAATGTCATGATGGACTATGTCCCTGTCGTTTCGCGTACAATAAACATTGATATTCTGATACAAATAATAGTAAGGCGCATTTTAAAATTGTTATTAAATTATGGTTTCATCGCATTATCAATTAAAATGAAAGTTAACACATTGCAGTTATACTTGTTGCTATTAGTCAAAAATTGACGGAGGGCCAGCAACATAATTAAACTGAATTATTTCAATCACGACTGTACATACATAATAAAAAACAAGAACATTCAAATCTGGTATATCCGCGTCATATTTAAACAACTTGACGTTCCAAGATACTACTTCTGCTAGAGGGGTTATGTGAAGAAATAAGTAAATCAGACAATATTCTCTGAAAAACAAAAAATCGACTCATCCTTCAAGTAAGTTAGAAAAGAAGTTGTTATTTAGGTTTTATTCTGAGTTTGAAAGCCCTATTGAAGTTGCGATATGTCTGCCCGTCTGTCTGTCGCAGCAGTTTTTTTCCGAAATTATAGGTGCTGTAGACATGAAAGTTAGTAGCTATATCAAAAGAGAAAGTTTAAGTATAAATAATTTTTCAGAAGGTTCATAAAGGAGGCGGTCCTTTATGTGTGTCGGGAACCATAAGCATTTTTAAGGATATCAAATGAGAGGTTTTGATGAGAACTCTACAAAACAGGTAATTTTGAATCTGTGGGTGCAGGGAGACAGTGAGTGTAAGAACAAATGAATGCCTTCTTGCAATTGGACACATTTTATCGGGAAAAATATGAAAAATTTAGTTCTCTTTATGAGTACGAGAAACCCAACCACTATAGGAACCAAAACACAATCAGGTTTGTGAATAATAGTATTATTTATGTAATATATATATATATATATATATATATATATATATATATATATATATATATATATATATATATATATACATCGTCGGGCGTCACTTTGGTGTCTTTTCAAGGAAAAAGCAAATTGGCCCGCGGATATTAAATAAACAAAATAAATGACTATAATTTATATATTTTACATTGATGATTACAACGACAACAAGCGGTTCTGCTATTATATGGACTTACTGTCAAGCCTAGTCCGACAGGTTTGATCAAGGTGGTTTTTGAAAGGGACAGTCTAAGATTGATCAGCTATTTCCAGTAAAATGGGAACTTGAAAAGTGTTGGAATTTAATATCGATCTACATCAGCTCTTCGTAGACTTCAAGCAAGTATACGACAGTGTGAAAGGTTAAAATGCTAAACACCAAGTCTCAGGTCGAAATCAACAGAGATTTAACTAAAAGCTTCACTACATGGTCGAGCTTAAAGCAAGGAGTGGACTTACCCCGTTGTTGTTCAAAATTGCTCCAGAAGATGTGATCAGGAAATGATGGCCAGCAGACACCACGTAACTAGTAGCGTATGCCGATGAGATTAGAATTATGTTCAGATCAATTCCAGAAAGACGGCGTTCATATGGCTCTAGTCAGAAACAAAATGATTCGATCCCTTGGTTAATGAAACCTCAACTAAATTGATGGCACAAGCAAGAAAATGCATGCCAGCTAGGAAAGACTTGACCTTAGGAGACTGAAACATGTAAAGTGTATAAAAAATCCCCTACTTATCAGTGCGTGTTGAAAGAATGGGCATAAAAAGGACGAAATATGGAAAAAGATAATCGCAGCAAACAATGACTACTTTTCAATACTTTCTATACTGAGATCCAGAGATGTTCATAAGGAAAGCATGACTTAAAGAAACAAGTCACTAATAAGACCTGTTCTACTGTATGGATGTGAAACATGGACTCCAAAAATGAACGTACCCAAATGCAAAGCAATGAGTAGCATATATGGCACGGTAAAGCATGCAGCAGAGCGGAGACTTCATTACAGCGACGAGTCGTGTAATTTTTCTGATGACCCACTTGTATCCGCATGCGTAAAGCTAAGATGACTGCAATGGGCAGATAATGTGGGGAAAATAAAAGATGCCGATGAATTTTGAAGGAAAGAGTGCAAAAGAAATATCCAGTTGAGAAACTGAGGAAACGATGAGAAGATTCAATCGATGCTTTTAGATGCTTTGGATTTCTAACGAATGAGGTAATCAATTCTTGATGATTGGAGGCTACTACCACTGGAGTTGAAGATCAGAATTGGAGCTATGCCAAAGTTGATGATGATCCGCCTAAGCAGATTCACTTCAAAACACAGGGGCTAAAAACTACAAAATTCACGTGAGATAAATTATAAACATAAATATCTGAAAGTTCTTACCAATAAACGTTCTTAAAAACGCTGCAACAAAATGAAGGCTGCTTGAAATGGAGTAACAATAGTTTTCCTTTTAAATCAATTACTAATTACGAGTACAAAATACCAACTATCAAATGATAAATATATACTTGAAACTTTGTGATTAGCTTCGTTTTGGTTAGTCCAAAAAGCTTTCCATCTACTATTTTTTCCTAAACTACTACTTTTCCAAGTGCGCAAATTTTACGATTATTTTCCAAGTGCGATTGTTTTACGATAAACTTTTGTATACAATATATCAATAAGTTATCTTAACGCAAATAGGACTAACCGTTTTTGAATCGACTCAAGTCTGTTGATATTGACCTTAAAATCAGGATCCTAATTGCTGCCAATATATTTATGAATTGGACGCACGTAGAACACATATAATTTTTTTGAAACCTATGCATTCTGACATTATTTGGAACATCAGCTGATTAATCCATAAAGCTTATTCGCCCTACAGAGATATAATGTTCTGAGTCCAATGTTGGAGATCATCGCAGTAAGATTATTTGCGGTTGAGCGATTTTCAGGGAAACTGTACAGTTGGTCATTTAACTGAGACTCAATGATGGGAGACATCTTTTAGGAAACCATTTTTTTTCAAAGAACTTGGAAGTAGCAGATGGAATTTAATACCCCAATAATTCCAGATACTTTATCATTATTTTTGTGAAATGAAGTCAATTAAAATTGCTTCCAAAATGATGGCGGGGCTCCTAATGAGAGGAATTTATAAAATTTTATATGAAGAAATGTAATCAATTTACCTCTACCGTAGAATAAGAAACATAAAGGGATTAAATCAGGACCAGATACTTTATTTAGATCAAGTTCTTTGCTTTAGCTACATCTTCCTTGGATAGATACGTTACTTTGATCAGAGTTGTAGATTTCATGTCAGAGCAAAGTGTGTAGGGCAAGGAGCTATTAGCTTAATACATAAACTGAAAGTATTTGGTAAAAGACTAAGAGATTATTACCGGGCTAGAAAAAGTAGACTTTTGATATACCACTGATTTCGGGGATCTTTGAGAACTGGGCTTAACTTTTACGAATCCAGAGAATTTTCAAGATTATAGATAATGGTTGCACCAATTATGTCAACATACGACATATGTCTCTCATAGGCTTAATTGGAACTCGTTTATTTGCTCTGTCGTAACCACAATAGCCACAATAGTCGTAGGCATTAGAATATGGCAGATGTGTTTGATCTCCAGGTCGCATCCTAAGCTGGCTAGAGGTCAGCCGTGTCAGGGCCCATTTTGGAAAGGCCACTGCCAATATTGAGATACCTTACATTGAAAAAGCTCTAGCAACATGGGAAGGAAAGGAAAAGAGAGTTGATTTTAAGAGATAAAAGAATTATGGATCTATTCATGGCCTTCATGGCGCTATTTACTTTACAAAATAAAACAAGAAAAAGTTGGGTAGACAGAGCTACACCCATGTCATAAGAATTTTGTACTCATACTACGACAAGCAGACACCAAATAATGAACAAACCAACGCCTGTTTACTCAGGCCCAAAAGAAAAGCAATTAACGAGCACGACATCACAGCGGGAACTGTCAAACGCAGTTCAATTAGTCTATTAGAACATGTCAATAGGTCTGAAAACCTGGTGCGCAATGTGATGTCATGCTTCCGCTTTTGGGCCTATGTAAGGAGGCATTAAATAAACTCAAGAAAAACTTTAACGACATCTACAACAAATACATACTCGTTTTGAAAGGTAAACTATTATCATATCATTTTAACTCGCTGTTATTTTGTTGCGATACTACTAACATCTATTGACTGGCTGAAGTCTTAAAGATGTTATTCATTTAGTCTGGAAATTAGAAGATCCAATTAAAAGTGTAGTATGTGGTTCGATGGAAAGCCCAAATGGAAGAAAAACCGTATATAGTTGTTGTTGTAATCGGAGACTTTTGAAATTGCTATTACTTCCGTGAATGCGATTTCACTTTATTGAAAATAGACTATAAAGACCTTTCCTTGAACCACAATACTTTAATTTAAATTTAAAGGCACCTATATGAATTCACCGAAAAATATGTTACATTTACAAATTCTACTATTATTAACAAAGATGAGTGAATTTCAACTTCTAAGGTATTTTTTTTGCTGTACTCTTGAAAACCTCCCGTATTTTTCACCATTGAAATGTATGTTTTCATCAAGAGTTCATAGCCGGTACCGGTTGCCGAAGTTGAAAATCAAAACTTTAATTTTACTCAATATTCTCGCTTAAAACGGCCGCTATTTCGTTTTACGATAACTAATGTCACTCGTTGAATAGATACTTAAAGATGTGGATGAAACACATCTTTCCTGAAATTTTAATGCAAACTCTTACAAGCCCGTAGTGTCTGAGGCGATTGGAAGCACATACATATTGCTCAATAGCCACTTATTGTTGCTGTTGTAACACTGAAAATTTAAACCACCATAACTTCGTTAAATACTGTCCGATTCTTCTGAAATTTCCAAAGATTATTAAACTTATACATGGCCATATATATGTAAAATTTCATTAAAGTTAGGGGTACCCTCACGATTGTATACAAGAAAATGTAAAATTGATAAATCATACTTTAACTATCGAAGTTGAGCCAATTTCAGCTTCTCAGGTATTTGCCGAAAACTACCTCCATGATTTTGGCCCATAAGGGTCCAATTCCGAAACGGGGGGGAAGGCACAACTTTTGCGAGGCTTTCAGATTCCTCTGCCTACACCGTCAATGATATTTCAATTTTAATTGATATCATTAAAAACTTTTGGCTTACGAGTATAAAATAAAAATTATTGACTAAAATTTAGTTCACCCGATGGAAAGAAGGAAAGTAAGGGTGAAAATGAATTGAGATTTAATTAAAAGCAGAATAGTGTTGGTAAATTTTGAATAAGGGGAAGAAAGTCTAGTGAATTTTAGTTGATAGTACCAAAAACATAGCGAATAAAACAAAAAGAAATCCCTGTTGGCAGCACCAGCCGGAAAGGTAAATTTCTCGTATGTAGCGTAAGGTTTCGAAAAGAAATTTGCTTATCTACTACTGGACTTCTTATTGCCATTTTTTGTAGCACTACATGGGTATTTATTAACAGAAAGGATCTGCCGCCGTTCGTATTTGGAGACCCTTCATAGAGGCACAAATATTTTGCTAATTAAATTGAGTTGCACACGTATGGATCACATATTAAAAATCGGCGGGTAATAAATTGTTATAAACATATTTATACTCGTTTTGCCCTTCTCACATTTGCTGTTTATACATTTCACAGTGGTTATCAAACAAAGGTGATAACTTTTTGGCTTAAATAGCTCAAATAGTTAATTTCAAAAGATTTCCATAAAATTTTAATCAGCACTTGCATTGCCATTAATATATACATTTTCGATTCTTTTCTGAACCATCAGGGGCCGTCATTTTAATTTTTATTGAAAACGGCTGCTAAAATTATTAAGCTGTAAATTTTCGAATTTTTTATTTGTCATCCAATTTGCATAATTAAATTAAATTAACTTACCTTAATAACTTATAATTTCAAAATTATAATAAAACTAATTTTTCATTATACATTAGATCTTTTATTTATTTTGTATAACAGCTGTTTTCGACTACTATTTGCAGTTGTCTTCAGTACAATTATTGGGTTACAAGATTTTTACTTAAGTACATATAACTTTAAAAAAAAAAAAAGAAAAAAAAGGCAATTATATCTTTGATGTAATTAGGCTAAATAACACTGAATGGCGATTACCTTCATCTGTATTCATTCTTTGTAGCTCAGGTACTTGGATTATCTTTATTGCTTCCATCGCGTCTAATTCTCTCGGACAATTACTGCTCTTAATTACACTTACATCGGCAATATCCATCATGTGTTGTTCTTCGATGATGTGTTTAGCTACGGCGGACCTCATGTGCGATCCCGGGTTTTTGGCTACGATTCGTGCTTCCCTGATATGTTCGTGGAACCTGACCGGGATCAATCTTTTCGTTTGTCCGATATAAATCATAGGACAAATACTACACGCTACTTTGTAGATGCCACTCGTCTCTTCCATTGTTTTTAGATCCTTGCCCGATCCCAATATGTTTCGTGCTGCGCATCTGCGACTAGAGGACACCATTTCAATTCCGTGATGTTTGAACACTTGCTTCATGTCTTTTGAATACCTGGAATATGTCACTGATATGCGCTTTGGAGTTTCTTTTGTCGGTTTCAATGTTGTTAAATTGTCCCTTTTTTGTTTTCGGATCTTCTTCTTGATTATTGCTTCGATGCATTTTCCGTCGTATCCATTTATGCTGGCTGTATTTATGATATATTCTTTTTCTTTCTTGAATCGCTCTATTGTTAATGGCACTGTCAGTAATCGGTGGATCACTGAATGGTATGCTGCCATTTTTTGGGGGTAGCTATGGCTAGAGTCGCTAGTAATTGTACGTTGGGTACTCGAGGTCTTCCGGTAGATGTCGATTTCAATCCTGCCTTGGTTCCTAATAAGATTCAAATCTAGGAATGGGATTTCACCATTTACTTCTATCTCCATGCTGAATTTTATCTTCGGGTGGATATTTTTGATTTTCTGGAAGGTATTTTCCAATTCTTCCTTTGCAATGATGATAAAAATATCGTCCACATATCGTACCCACAATTTTGGCATCAAACCTTCTTCTTCAATGATATTTTCAACATGGGCCATAAAAATTTCGCTGATAAGAGGAGATAAAGGGTTGCCCATTGCTGTACCGGACGTTGTTTTGAAAAATCGTTGTCTGAACATGAAATAATTTTCATTCATGCATAGTCGAGCCAATTTTAGGTAGCATTTTGTCTTCCCTTTCCATTCACTAGAGTTTTCTATGCTCAATAACCACTTTTCCAGTAAATACAATGATTCTTTAACTGGGACATTCGGAAAAAGAGCTTTTACGTCAAAAGACACCATAATGTCTTCGTTGCTCAAATCATCTATTTTTTCCAATTTTTTGGTGAGCATTTCTGAGTTTTTAATTGACCGACTGCTTATTGGTATATTTATTTCATTAATTTGGTTGGTCAACCATTTGGCTACGTTATATGTTGGCGAGTTCGTGTCGGCTATAATTTCACGTACCTCCTCACCGTTTTTATGGGTTTTTGGTTGAATACGGATGCGAGGGAGCGATGGATTCGGCATTCTCAAATTTTTACTGGCTACCACTCTTCTACATTCCTTGAGAGTTTTTTCCACTCGTTTTATGGAATCTGGGAGCGGATTGTTTCGCAGTTCCATATAATTTCCATTGGATAAGGTGTTTAAAACGATTTCATCATGCTTAAGTTTGTTCATTATTACCACTGCGTTGCTTTTATCAGCTTTTTTTTCTTTTTTTTTTTTTTAAAGTTATATGTACTTAAGTAAAAATCTTGTAACCCAATAATTGTACTGAAGAAGACTGCAAATAGTAGTCGAAAACAGCTGTTATACAAAATAAATAAAAGATCTAATGTATAATGAAAAATTAGTTTCATTATAATTTTGATAACATGAGAAAAAAACTGACTATATACGTATATATAATTTCAAGTTTAATCGGAATCTGTTGAGAAACTTGGCCGCTAGAGGGCTACAGAAATAAAAAAAAATGTTTATGTCACCCCCCTGTATGGGGAGACCCCCTTAAACACTTTAAAATATGTTCTTACACTGCAAATTTCAAGAGGCACCACTTTTGACCTACGTAGAAAATTTCCTCATTTCAGCTTATGTGGTTTGCGAGAAAACTTGTGACACACGAACAAACGGACGGACAGACAGATAAGTCGCGATTTTATAATTTTTTAGGGTATTGTTAAAAATATTTTACAATATTTAAAAAATATTCTGATTTATAAATACGTTCAAGATAAGTCATTGAAAACGTTTCCATGAAAAAAAAAATCATTATTTCAGTTGCTACTAAAATAGCGAATTGCGCTTGTTCCTGACCTTTGGGGGCCGACATTTTGAATGCATGCATTTGATTTTGGACAATTTTAAATCTCTGTGGGCTAGGATCTCATCAATCAATGTGCAAAATCTCGCTCAAATCGGAGTTTCACTCTAGACAGGGCAAAATAATTCAATTTTTAGTGAAAATGCAGCTTAAAAATATTGGGTTTTAAATATTCGACTTTTTTATTTTTCATTCAATTTTAATAATTTTCTGCATAATACAAGAATATAGTACAGAGATCCATAATCTCAAGTTTCATCAAAATCCGCTGGAAAATGTGACCGCTAGATGGCCACAAAAACCTGAAAAAAACGCATATTTAAAACGCCGCCATTTTGAAATTTGCACATGCATGATCACCAAAATATTAAAAACTGTAGATCTAAGTAATGCCTATCTTGAAATCAAGTTTCATATATATCAAATTAAAATTGCGACTTTTAGAAGCCTTTGAAGTTTTGAGCTTCAACTGGCCGCCATTTTGTTTTTTGTGACTTGACCGCCAAATTTTTCACGCAATACTTTAGATACTTATAATTTCTATCTTAATGCTGAATTTGATGGAAATCTGTTGAAAGCTTTGACCACTATTACAACAACAAAATTTTGCACGTTTTCCGACCTTTGAGTGGCCGCCATTTTGTTTCTGCCGTACTGACTTTGGATTTTTTATTGTGAGATTCATCACATACATCAGTGAACCTTTGTACCAGATTTCATCCAAATCGAAGCTATTCTTTGGTCAGAACAGAAATCACGATTTTTCGTCTAAAATAGCCGCCATTTTGTTTTTGCCCGGCCGATATAGCTGGTTCACGAACTTAACCGAGATATTAATTCAATACACCTTTTCTGAAAATTTGGTGAAAATCGGAGCAAAATTGCAACCTCTAGCGTGGTCACAAATTTCGTTATATCCCATATATATATATATATATATATATATATATATATATATATATATATATATATATATATATATATATATATATATATATATATATATATATATATATATATATATATATATATATATATATATATATATATATATATATATATATATATGGTGCTCTCCGCAATAGGTAAATTTCTCTCGAGAAATTTACCTATAAGTGCGACTAATACTAGTGGCATAGCAACACAACCAACTAGTGGAGCAAGGAAGAACCTAAGACAGATGCTCGTATCTGGAAAGGGCACCGCATTTTAAATAATCTGGATTATACTACAAACGATCTGAGATAAGTGAAAAATATTGGCATTTTACTATATTTTAGCATTTCTTTCTATTGAGTTTTTATATTCGCAAATTATTACAGTTTTGATGTCGATAATAAACATTTTAAGTGGCCTCAATCCTTCGCGATTGATGAACACTCCACAAGCACCATCGAATTCGGAAGTTGATATTAATCAACAGCGGCGGCCTTAGCGATTGTGAGGCTCGAGGCGGCAGGTCTTTGTGAGGCCCTTTATCCTCCGTGAAAAATAGTGATGCGAAAGTAGGTCTGCTTGTTTGATTTAGGTATTTGTCATGTTAGACGACAAATACTACAGTTATATAAATAAATAAAATTTGAGTTTTAAAATATTTTACATTCAAAGATTTACAAAATTAAAAAATACAGAGATGATAAATTTTCAAACTGATGTTGGCGGCTTTTCCTAAGACTAAAATCTTTAATCAAAGCACAATAATCTAATGAATGAGCTACGTCATTTTCGATTGAAAGAATAGCAACGGCTGAAACCCGATCTTGTGTCATCGAATTCCTCAAATGTGTTTTGATAATTTTAAGCCTCGAAAAACTCCTTTCAGCTGACGCAACTGTAATAGGTGTGGTGGCAATAATTCTCAGGACTATTTCGATAGTGGGGTAAACTTCAGTTAATTTTTAATCTATTAGGTATTTCAGTACTGAAATTATCGTCATTTCCTTCATACACATGGATGAACATATTCAGTTCCTTGTACAATTCGTGTCCATCAATATCAAATGATTCTCCTACTGTCATAGATATTTGTAAGTCGCTGCATTGCTTCAAAAGTTCACTATCACTAATTTCCTTCAATTTTTTCATATGATACATGAAACTAAATATACTCGCATGATGTTTAAGTGCCTTAAACCTAGAATGACAGCTTGCGCGCACATTGTCGCCAATGACATAAAAATAGTTTATTTTGAAAACCTCCTTCAAATTCAATACATGAGCTTTATCTACCCCTTCATAATCAAAATGCCTTATTTTACTTCGTCTTTAGACTTCTTTGAACTGTCTTTCAATATCGTTTTCCTCGGCTATTTCTCTCGCTGTTACAAGGGATGACTGAAAACCATTTTCTCGATAATTATCGAGCCAATTTGTGAATACATCTAGGTGTTGTATAGCCACATCTATGTGCATGTTTTCGCTTTGTCACATTTTATTTATAACATTTAACTTTGTAAAAATGTCATACCATAACTACGAATTCGTAGGTAGTTATTTCCTTTTCTATGGAATGACATTCACTGACCAACTGACAATCTTTTGTGTTTTCTGCTAAATCCTTTAAAGCAACACATATATCGCTAAGTTGGTATTTAACCGCCTTCACCAATGCTACCCTGCACTCCCATCTGGTTTCAGAAAAAGGTTTTAGCAATAACGATTTTAGATGAGCATTTAAAATAGCCCACCTCTGACTTGAGCGGGCATACAGAGTGTACAACCTTTATAGCAAATCAAAAAAAGATTTTGCTTGGGCACAAGACGATGCTGCATCTCCTAGGATGAGATTCCAGCTATGACTCCCACAAGGTAAAAATAAGCAAGTGGATTAATTTCAAGAATACGTTTTTGAACACCACTTTTTTCACCACACATGTTGGCACAATTATCATATCGTTGGCCTCTTATAGATTTGCAATGATATACCTAACTTTTCTAACTCTGTGATTATATAATCAGTCAAACTCTAAGCTGGAATTATTTCCACGGCTAAGAAACCAATAAAATTTTCTTCAATGTCAGCTGTATTTGTATTAAAAAATCTTGTAATAATTGAAAGTTGCTCAACACGAGAAACGTAGCAAGTGCAATCACGAATAATCGAGTAATATTTCTTATTTTTGCAAGAATTTGAGTCTTCACATGACTTGCCATTGATTGTATGAGCTCATTTTGACTATTTTTTCCGATACAGTGGTCATCAATCGTCTTATCCGTTACTTGTTTTAGGTGACGTCTTAGCACGGGATCAAATCGGGCTATTGACTTTACTAAATCTATAAAGTTACAGGTTGTCTCACTCAAATCTGAGTCAGATATTAACTTCTCTCAATGATCCCCCCCTGACGACCAAATTGTGAGAAGCTAAAAATTCACAATTGCAAGCAATCGTTCTAAAATATCTCTCCAACGCTGCCTTTCTTGTTTAATTTGTGACTGGGCTAAGGAGTGATTAGTGGAACAGCTTTAAAAGCCATTCTCTAAATTAATCCATTTCAACATTCAGTCTTTGTGCTGATGAGAAGATTCATGAGACTTTAGGTAATCACCCAAGTATTTCCAATCACACAATCCTTCACTTGATCTAATATTTGTATTTTGTAGCCTGAATATTCAACACGGAAAGCAGTAAACGGCATCTTTTGTTTATGAATAAATCATCTAGCGCCTGACAAGCTTTTCACCGTTAACTCATATCTTATTATAATTATATTCGCTGAATCGCCGTCCATTATCATTAACGGGAAATAAATCAACTTTAACCCGGATTGAACCTTTCAATACAATATCAGTTGGGTTTACATCAGTAATTGTTATGGGCCACAAACCGAGGTCATTTTGAGGATTCAAATTTTCCAACCCAGCTGTCATGGATATAGACTTAGACTCGGGCTCAGGTTTCTGTTCTTGACTAGATAGCGTTGACGGCGGCATCGGTGAGCTAAGAGACAATTATGTAGTTAATTCATCATCATCCTCGCAGTTTTTACTTGATGACGGCGGCAGCACCCATGATAATGTGGAAGGAATATTTTTAGCTGGATTCGAGCCACTATCAGTCAATAAATATAAATGTTTCTTGATCATCACTGTTTATATATTTATTAAAAGATCCACGTAGATTTTCTTGTACATGCTTTCTTCTGATAGCTCGTTTCCTTTTTGAACTACTTGACTCAAATTGTCTACCGGCATCACGATCACGCTAACTCATTTCGTAAATCTTGGTTTGTTTCGCGCAAGCAGTCAGAAATCATTTTTAATATCACACCGTTTTTATACACTTTCCAGCTTTGTCAATGCTTCAAATACTATAATTTACACTGTTCCAGCTCACTCAATACTTTAAAAACTATGAGAACGTAATATTCAATAAAATTGAAAGATATGTACGGTACAGTAACGACTTTGTAACTCATATTGCAAGCAAAATAATTCCATGGTGACAAGAGTTGACGAAGGAAATTCCCGAGCGATAGAGGAGCAGAACATTATGTCCCGATTCCCTAGCTGACCCTGGTGCTATGCAATTAAATAACCGATCTTCAAGTGTTTCGAGTGTGATATTCAAGTACTACATAATGAATTATCCAATTATGTTTTGAATGAAGAAATTAGTTAACTAGATTTATTACATTTTAACGCTATGTTATAACCGGAATAAATAATTAAGGATCAAAATCAAAAGTTTTAAATTTAAAAAACTATAGTTAAAAAATCTACAGTTTTTTAAATTTGCTTGGGTTGTCGGGCAAGGCCCCTGCAAGAGCGAGGCCTCAGGCGATTGCCCTATGCGCTACCCCCTCTGGCCGCCGCTGTCACTAAATTCCAAAACAATTGACTAATAAATATGAGCAAGGGCTAGAATTTGCAACAGCTCTTCATATTTCCTTCTCGATTCTTGACCCACATTATTTTTTACTTGATTTATTTTGAAGAAATTGTTTCTTTGATTCCATAAATACTGGAGATCGCTATCAAGCCAAAACTTAGAGACACCACCTGTGTCCGTTCGGCCGTCTGTGTATATGTCACAGCAGTTTTTCCAACTAAAGAAACTTATCCCATGAAAATTTACTTATGATCTTTTTGATACAACAAAGCAGACTCTAATAATGGGACGCACCTACAAAACCACACTGACAAGCCAGAAACTATGACAAACTCTATGAAACTTTTACAGAAACAAGACAAAGGTCCGAGACTTGACATCCTAGAAAGGATTGAAATACATAAACATAGAAAGACAGACGGTAAAATTATCAAAGAACGACTTAATAAAAACTCCGATACAATTTTCTCAGTACTAGACCACACCCTTCGTCGAAAACGGAAGCGAGATGAACCAGAACAAACGGTTATCCAACAACCTGAAAAACAAATACGTAATATATTTCTACCTGGTATAATCTAGAATCTACCTGCTTGATCCATCCTAACCCTATATAAAGTCATTTCCTTCCACACATTCTTTAGACAGTGAAGATGACTAAACAAACAGACATACGCTCATGTCAGAAGGGTTTTGTACCCAACTTCTCAGAAATGCAGTCACCAGCAATGAATAACGTCAAGAAATATGTCAAAGAGATGTGCACGTTCAAAAGAAAATCCATTGTTTTTCTACTTTCAACGGTCGCCATTTTGTTGCAAACCGACAAAAATCACTCAAATCATGAATTCTCAAAAATATTAATCTTATTGACCTCATTCAAAATTTTCAAGAAGATCAAGTCAAAACTGCAGTGACTGATTCGATGGAAAGTCCATAAAATACCAAAATCATGTGTTATTGTTGTTGTAATTCGAGAAATTTCAAACGGCTATAACTTCTGTGTATATCATTTGATTTTCATTAAACTTACCAAGTTTAAGAAGCCTTAGTAGAACTATGTAAATATCGAATTTCGTTCAGTCTAAGGGTACCGATGCGATTTTATTGGAGAAAGTGTGAAATTCGAATATCATACTATTATTAACAAAGTTGGGGGAATTTTGACTTCTAAGGTATTTGTTGTTGTTGTACTCATAAACACCTACCACCATAGTTTTTTCAGATTTTTCGGATCACAGGTGTCCAATCGCGAGGGGGGGGGGGGGGGGGGACACAAATTTTTCGTGTATTTCCCCTCCCTGCGCGTCCCTCGAAACAGAAAGTATCAAAAAAAAAAAGTTCTCATCAAGACCTTTCATTTGATACCCATATTGGCTACCTTTGATGCAATTTTTTTGGGGGGGCACTCCCCTATATGGGGAGACCCCTTAAATACTTTATAGAATTATTTGTAGTTGAACTTTGAAGAGACCACCACTTTACACCTGCATACAAAATTTGATGTTTCTAGCTTAAGTAGTTTGCGAGAAAAAGTGCTGTGACACACGGACGGACGGACGGACAGACAGTTCGCGAAACTAGTAAGCGAATTTAAGCTTTTGATGTGGTTATCGTTGTTGTATTTATAGAGAGCTACCTCTATGCGTTTTTTTTTTATTTTTCGGTCCACAGGTGTCCAATCGCGAGGAGGGACACTTTTTTTTTTGTTCTTCCGCTTTCCCTGCCTACCTCATCATTTATATAACAATTTAAATAACTGATGCTGAAAGATCTCGCCAAGACCTTTTATTTGATACCCTACTCCACTATCTTTGGTGAAAATAAGATGTTAAAGCGGTCATATCCTTATATGGGGAGACCTCCCTTTAAGCCTTGAATATTTTTTCAACGCTTGAACTTTCATTAACCAGAAACTTCTGAGCTGTTCGCAAGGGTTGATTGAGAAAACTTGCTGTGATGCGCTAACGGACGGAAGGACGGACGGACAGGTTCCGACTTTCATAGGGTATAGCAAAAAAAATTGTTATACCATATATATATATATATATATATATATATATATATATATATATATATATATATATATATATATATATATGTGGGAAACGAGCTGTGCTGGCAACCCGGAACGAGTGGCCTGCTAGACGACACAGACGAGATAACGGGTGATTGAACAACTGGTTAGCGAGCAAAAACACATAGCAGACGGATGTTGAAGAAGATTGGTATCGAAGACGTCGTGAGAGGCAGTTTAGCAGAGAGCCGTTCCCATCATTCTTAAATTCATATTGTTTCATTTACAAGTCCGCATCACTATATTAAATAAATATCTTTTATCGAATCAACATCATCGTTATTATTACAATCCCACAGTTTTGGGGGCTCAACCGGGATTGGATAATTGAGCGATCGGATACTTGATTAATCGGATTCATCAAACTGGGATTTTTATATAGTGCTTTGATATTCAGTGTAAATTCAGTGACAATAGAAATTGAAAAGTGCAGTGAACATGTCGAGTAGGAAGTTAACACTTGGTGACTTAGTGTGGGATAGTTTGACCCATCAGCGAACGAAAGCGTCTAGTATAGCTGTGCTGCATAAAGTCGTTTTCGAGAGAGATGACGGTAGAAAAAATCGTAGACAATTACGCGAGTTCGGTGGGTTTGAATATAAAGGCGAAGACAGTGAAGAATTTGAAAACAAAAGAAAGTACATTTGTGATAATTTCGACAAAGTACAGTTAGAAACAGTAAGTGAAATTTTATCGATAAATGTGAAACAGAAAACAAAAGAACAGTTAGCCGTCCAGTTGTGTCGATGTTTGAACGATCTCGAGGTCTTGGAAATGGAAATCGATGAAGGGCGCGAGATCGAGGACCGAAATGTGCAAGCAAGTAGTGAAAGCGACGACAACACCAGCAAACGATCGCAAGGAGTAAGGGAGGAGCAGAGGAGTCGAGCTGATGCCGAACATGAGGAACTGTTGTTGCTGCGAAAACTAATGAGCATCAAACAACTGCGCATAAACGACGAATCGGAGTCCGATGACGAATTGAGCGATCCTCGTCATTCGAGAACAAGCGCGAACAAAAAACGTTGCTTGAAAAAGTACCATAAAATGGCGAATGTAAGCGAGAACGACGAGAATGAAAAATCAAATGGCGCGTGGGCTGATGGTGACCGTAGGACGGGCACTATGACAAAGTGCAGTTTTTCGTTTCGAGACGTTGAAGATACAATTCGTACATTTGATGGTAGTGGACACTACCTTATTGAGAATTGGATTGCAGATTTCGAAGAAATCGCTGACATGTTTGTTTGGAACGAGCTTGAAAAATTTGTGTTTGCTAAAAAATCGCTTCGTGGCGATGCCAAAACATTAGTACAAGCTGAAAGAGGAGTGCGGTCCTGGATTGAACTACGAAGATTGCTGCAAAAGGAGTTTTCGATGAGAATTAGTGGTGCCAAACTACATCGGGTGTTGAGAGAACGAAAGAAGGAGAATTCCGAGTCGATGATGGAATATGTGTTAGCAATGCAGGAGATGGCCGCTCGTGGTAATATAGATGAAGCGTCGCTGATCGAGTACATAGTCGAAGGAATACGAGACACCGAAATTAACAAAATGATGCTGTATGGAGCTGAAGACATAAAGCAGTTGAAGAAAAAGCTGAAGATTTACGAGGACATAAAAGAGAAGGCAATAGCCGTAGCCGATAGCCGATCCAGAGTTGTAGCTGAGAGCCGATCAAGAGTTGTAGCTGAGAGCCGATCAAGAGCCGATACCATTGAGCTGAATAGCACAAAGCTGAACAGTGGAGCTGGTTTTGCAGTAAATAAAAAATATTGTTTTAATTGTGGGTCTGCTGATCACATAAGAGCTGCGTGCACTTTCCCTACAAAGTGCTTCAAGTGTCGTGAGTCTGGACACATGTCCAAGGAGTGTCCGTTAAGCCAAACCCCTAAAGTGTTGAACGTTGCTGAAGTTAAGTCCATTGATAATTCGCCGATGTTGAAAAATGTGTCAATTGGAGGAGTTTCAGTAAGAGGACTTATTGACACGGGCAGTGATGTGAATCTAATCAAGGAAACTGTGCTGCATACATTACCGAATATTCAAATTCAATCAGCTGTTCGTTCATTTCTTGGATTCGGAGGAGTTTCCGTTGCTGCGGAAGGAAAGTTTCTGGCCGATGCCGTGGTAGATGAAATTAAAATGTCATTATGGTTTTACGTCGTGCCAGATGGGGCCATGAGTGTTGATTGCGTGCTGGGCCGTGGAATTGCTGCCGTTGCTGATATAATCATTAAGAGGGACAGTGTTGAATTGAAAAACTGTTGTGCTGAAGACGAAGCTGTTATTATGTCCATTGCAACATTAGAAGACGATGGTTTGCCGCTAGAAGTAGTACCGTCTAAATATCAAAACGAGGTGCAAGAATTAATCGAATCATACAAGCCGCAGGTCGTAGTGGAACCACCGTTTAAGATGCATATCGAGTTGAAAGAAAAAATGCCAGTCGTGCATCGGGCTAGTCGACTAGATTTTGTTGAGCAAGAGGCACTCAGGTCGCAGATTTCTCAATGGCTGATGGATGGAGTTATTCGACGATCAACGTCGCCATATGCTAGTAGAGTAGTCATCGTAAGAAAGAAAGATGGTACGCCGCGAGTTTGCGTCGACTACAGAGATCTGAATAAGAAGGTCATTAGAGAAATTTTCCCGACTCCATTGATAGAGGACGTCATCGACAAGCTGCAAGGCGCACGCGTGTTTACAACAATAGACCTAGAAAACGGATTCTTTCATGTAGCAGTCGATGAATCGAGTATTGGATATACGGGATTTATCACCAACGAGGGGCATTTTGAGTTCATGTACGCGCCGTTCGGATTTTGTAACTCGCCAGCTGTGTTTTTGCGTTTCATTAACTTTATTTTCAACCCGCTGATTCACGAGGGGATCGTGTTAACATATATGGATGACGTGATAGTGCTGGCCAAGGATGAAAGAGAGGGCGTACAGCGCTTGAAGTACGTATTGGAAGTGTGCATGAAGCACGGGCTTCGGATTAAATGGAAAAAGTGTCGATTCTTGCAGCGGCAGATTGACTTTTTGGGACACCGTATAGCAGACGGAACCGTCAAGCCAAGCGAGCAGGTTGTCCGCGCTGTAACAAAATTTCCATTGCCACAAAATATTAAAGCTGTACAGTCCTTCCTGGGATTAACCGGGTACCTGAGAAAATTCATATTAAATTATGCAATGATTGCTCGTCCATTGTCAAACCTTTTAAGGAAAGAAGTGCAATTTCGCATGGATTCATCGCAAATAGATGCAGTAACAAAGTTGAAAGCTGCTATTACTAGTTGCCCAGTGTTACAAATTTATCGACGAGGAGCAGAAACAGAGCTGCATACGGACGCTTCAGCTAGAGGATTTGGAGCTGTGTTGTTCCAGCGAAGCGAAGATCAACAGTTGCACCCTGTTTACTATTATAGCAGCAAAACCACTAGTGCTGACGAGAGTGCTCATAGTTACTATTTGGAAGTTAAGGCCGTCTATTTGGCTTTCAGGAAACTTAGACACTATCTGTTGGGAATCCATTTTAAGCTGGTCACTGATTGCAGTGCTTTTAGACAGACAATAGAAAAGAAGGAGTTGCCACTAGCAGCCTCGAGATGGGTAATGTTTATTCAAGATTTTGACTTTGAAGTGGAGCATCGAGCTGGAAGTCGCCTCCCGCACGCTGATGCATTAAGCCGATTTCCCACGATGATATATTTGATGCGAGACGAATTTATAGTCAGGTTAGAGCGAGCGCAAGCGAAGGATCCGCATATCGAAGCTATTAGAAAAGTGCTGGAATCCAATCCTAATTACGATGGCTATGTGTTAAAAGGATCGTTGCTGTTCAAAGGAGTTGCCGGAAGAGAGCTGTTATGTATACCAAGAGCGATGGAATCAGAAGTCATTCGAACCGTGCACGAACGGAGTCATTTTGGCGTACGAAAGACGATATTCCAAATTGAGAACGAATACTACATCTTGAGTTTGAAGAAGAAGGTGGAGAGTTGCATTCAAAACTGTGTGCGGTGCATCCTAGCAAGTCGCAAAGCCGGAAAGCAAGA
The DNA here is from genome assembly GCA_963969285.1 of Odontomyia ornata. NCBI lineage: Eukaryota > Metazoa > Arthropoda > Insecta > Diptera > Stratiomyidae > Odontomyia > Odontomyia ornata. Next base: position 186,009,637 of record OZ017738.1, read on the forward strand.
GGGGTTGCTGCATTGTCTAGAAAAGGGTGATCAACCATTGGACACTCTTCACGTGGATCACTTGGGGCCGATGGATGCCACCAGTAAGTCATACCGCTATATTTTTGTTGTTGTGGATGCTTTCTCGAAATACACTTGGCTGTTTCCGACGAAAACGTTGTCTACCGATGAAGTCTTGAGGAAGTTCGCCGAGATCCAGAGAAGCTTTGGAAACCCGAGGCGGTTAATCAGTGATCATGGAGCTGCCTTTACGTCCGCAGCTTTTAAGGAGTTCTGTGACCGGGAAAACATACATCATGTGATAACAACTACAGGAGTGCCGCGTGGAAATGGGCAGGTTGAACGAGTCAACGCCAATATAGTGCAAGCTTTGAAGAAGCTGGCTATCGAGCATCCTGAGAAATGGTTCAAGTATGTGGACCGTTTGCAATTCGCGCTGAATACGAGTTTCCATAGAGCTACAAAAACTACGCCGTTCGAGCTACTCTTTGGGGTACGAGGCAGGGGTGCAGAGCATACTGAAATTCGACAGATGATAGAGGAACTACACGTGCAACATTTTAATGCCGAGAGAGACCAGAGACGAATCGAAGCCAGAGAACACATCCAGAAAAGTCAAGAGGAGAACCGCCAGCAATACAATAAGAGACGTAAGCCGGAAAACATCTATAAGGTGGGAGACCTTGTCGCTATCAAAAGAACGCAGTTTGTTGTTGGAAGAAAGCTAGCCAGTGAGTTTTTGGGTCCGTACGAGGTTACGAAGGTGAAAAGAAATGGGCGATACGATGTTGTCAAAGCCAGTGCCAGTGCCGAGGGTCCGAAGATAACTAGTACAAGTGCTGACCACGTGAAACCGTGGCGCCGTTATGCCGACTATGAAGACGAAGGTTCTTCATCCGAGACGGATGAAGTTCAGGATGGCCGAATGTGGGAAACGAGCTGTGCTGGCAACCCGGAACGAGTGGCCTGCTAGACGACACAGACGAGATAACGGGTGATTGAACAACTGGTTAGCGAGCAAAAACACATAGCAGACGGATGTTGAAGAAGATTGGTATCGAAGACGTCGTGAGAGGCAGTTTAGCAGAGAGCCGTTCCCATCATTCTTAAATTCATATTGTTTCATTTACAAGTCCGCATCACTATATTAAATAAATATCTTTTATCGAATCAACATCATCGTTATTATTACAATCCCACATATATATATATATATATATATATATATACTCGTATATATATATATATATATATATATATATATATATATATATATATATATATATATATATCTATATATATATATATATGCTCGTATATATATATATATATATATATATATATATATATATATATATATATATATATATATATATATATATATATATATATATATATATAAAACCCTGAAAACGGGAAAATGTATACGATACCAATTAAAAACGTAAAACCAGCAGTCACGTTTGAAGTAAAGCCCATTATTCGTAAAACAGGAAGACTTAACTTATAATATTCTTTATACATATTCCACAGGAGAGAGATACTCAATAATTGAATTCAACATAACACTTTCAGTCATTCATTAATAATTTCTCAGTAAGTCCAATTAATTGTTAGTTTTCGTTAATTTTTTAGGATTTTGTAAAATAATTTTAGAAACCCTTCTAAAATTGCGTCCTGTCTGTCCGTCTGTCCGTCTGTCTGTCTGTCCGTCCGTCCGTCCGTCCGTCCGTCCGTCCGTCCGTGTGTCACAGCAGTTTTTCTCGGAAACTACTTAAGCTAGAAGCATCAAATTTTGTATGTAGGTGTAAAGTAGTGATCTCTTCAAAGTTTAACTACTAAAAAATTTTATAAGGTATTTAAGGGGGGTCACCCCATGTAGGGGAGTGACCCCCCGAAAAAAAAAATTCATTGAAGGTAGCCGATATGGGTATCAAATGAAAGGTCTTGATGAGAACTTTTCAAAACAGGTCTTAGTTTGGCAAAGTTTGCTTCGAGAGACGCACAGGGAGGGGAAATACACGAAAAATTTGTGTCCCCCCCCCCTCGCGATTGGACACCTTCCATCCGAAAAATCAGGAATGTAGGCCTTGATGAGTACAACAACAGCAAATACGTGAGAAGTCGCAATTCACTCAACTTTGTTAGTAATAGTATGATTTATCGATTTTATGTTTTCTTGAATAAAATCTTAACGGTACCCTTAAATTCAATGAAATTAAGTACACAGATGTCTATTTATAAGATTGATTAACCCTGCAAGTTTCATAAAGATTGCATCATATTTAGCGAAGTTATAGCGGTTTGAATTT
>OZ017738.1:186016948-186051948 GCA_963969285.1 Odontomyia ornata
ATTTCCCCCCTGTGCCCCCACTGAAGCAAAAACTGACAGTTTAAGAACTGTTTTGAAAAGCTCCCATGAAAACTTTCATTTCATACTCATATCGGCTACGTTTGATGAATTTTTTTTCAGGGGCCACTCTCCTGTACTGTTATCATCGATAAATAGCCAATTTTTTCGAATCCTAGAGTTGTTACAAAGCCCTTTTGTTAGTAGCTCCCTCCCGCCTCCTTGACTTGTTTCACTTATGAGTATTAATTGTAGGTACTCAGCTTTAGTCATTCATTAAATTGAATCAAGTGTTCAAAGCATTCACCTTAAACGTTGAAATTGGGAAAAAATAACTCAACATTATTCAATCTTCGCATTTAAAACAGCCACTATTTTGTTTTACGATTACTGATACCACTAGCTGAACCGATTCTCAAAGTTATTCATGGCACCTATCATTCCTGAAATTTTCATGCAAATCCTAGCAAAACTGTAGTGTCTGAGTCGGTAAAAAGCGCCTGTTGTTCCATAGCCATATGTTGCCATAGTAATACATGCAGCGCATATTGTTCCATAGTAATACAGGAAAATTCAAACCGCTATAACTTCGCTAAATATGATGCAATCTTTATGAAACTTGCAGGGTTAATCAATCTTATAAATAGACATCTGTGTACTTAATTTCATTGAATTTAAGGGTACCGTTAAGATTTTATTCAAGAAAACATAAAATCGATAAATCATACTATTACTAACAAAGTTGAGTGAATTGCGACTTCTCACGTATTTGCTGTTGTTGTACTCATCAAGGCCTACATTCCTGATTTTTCGGATGGAAGGTGTCCAATCGCGAGGGGGGGGGACACAAATTTTTCGTGTATTTCCCCTCCCTGTGCGTCTCTCGAAGCAAACTTTGCCAAACTAAGACTAAGAATTATATATATATATATATATATATATATATACATATATATATATATATATATATATTATACATATATATATATATATATATATATATATATATATATATATATATATATACATATATATATATATATATATATTATACATATATATATATATATATATATATATATATATATATATATATATATATATAATATATATATATATATATATATATATATATATATATATATATATATATATATATATATATATATATATATATATATATATATATATATATTTAAACAATATGCCAATGACTGAGAATCTTTATTTATATATTGTACTAGCGGTTACAACTTTTCCATCTAACGGTCGAAGTATAAAATTTCATCTTATTAACTGACCAGATGCTGTTTGCTCTTGCTCTAGACTACACTATGTCCGTGCAAGCCAAGTTATCAAAATACAATATATATATATATATATATATATATATATATATATATATATATATATATATATGTATATATACATATCATTGTCTACTACAGGAATGGGATATGTCCAGAAGTGTAATAAACCCGCTCTTGGCGCCTTACGCCACTGACGCCTACCAGCTGATCCATATACCCTACGCCACTGACGTCAACCGTTCTGGAACGACTTTAAAATTATTCTCAAACAATTGACAACAATCAATGTCAAGATTCGTGCGCATGTGTTTCACGTATTAAGTTTCTCGATTTCAAAGAAAATTGCGCGCCAAATCTAAGCAGCGTGGAACCTTGAGTGACCGATTGATTGGCGGGTGTAATTTTATCTTCCTTCGATGTGGTGGCAGTTAAGCGGATTATCGACCCCCCATTGAAATTGCATTCATTGCAATAGGAACAAGGTCGGGAAGGAGAAAAAAAGGTATATTTTGTTTGAAAAAGTGAGGTTAATAGTTAGGTTTCGTCCACTTTCTAGCCGTCATGCTGATGAGGAGTCTGCATCGGCCACTGTGATGGGTATAATAGCTCCCCTGACGTCACGAGAGAAGATGGCGAAGCAATTGCTGAATGTGTTGTGTGTATGGAAAGAACTCTGAAAATTATTTTCATGCCTTACGGCCATCTGTGCTGTTGCGCAGAGTGCCCAAAATAATTTGGGATTGTGGTCAAGGTGCCGCGCACCCATCGAGCGTAAAATAAAAGTTTCTCAGCCGTAATACAACATACAGTGTTCAAACTGACAACTTTACAAATTCTTCACTTCATTATTCTTTTCAAGTTCAACGCTTTTAAACCAAACTAAGCAAAGGAATGAAGACATATAATGTGATATCGATGCCGAATTCGTACGTAGAACAAGAACAACAAATTCAGGATAAATATTCATTAGATGGTTTTTAAGACCAAAGGAGTGCTTTCACCTCCCTACCACAAAAAAAATCAAAGGAGCAGTACGTACATCCGTCGTAGCTATATATTATATCAAAAAGACTTGAATAATAAATAATCAAATTTACAGTGCAAGTCTTATCGCGCAATTCTTCCTATTACCTGGAGCGTTGACGCTGAACATTAGTCTTCTTTCGCCTACTAAATTTCGAATTTCGTTTGAAATGGAGTATAAATTTATTCGAGAATTTCGTCGCTATGTCTATATTCTTGAATTGCTTTCTGCATTTAATTAAATGGTACGAAAGCTTTTCAGCTAAAATAATTGCTAAAATCACCTCATTTTCAAATTGTGGGCGAAAGTCGAAGATTGAGATTTTCATGCAGTAACCAAATCTTACAGTGCCATGGGACGCACTGTAGATGAATTGCCATCAAATGACATTGAAATTGTTCTAGGTAATTAAAATGCGAAAATTGGCCAAGAAACAGAACATAGAGGAACCACTGACTGAAGATAACGCATGATAAACTTTGCTACTAGCAGAGGCTTCACAGAAAGCTCTACACACTTGCTGCATCGAGACATCCAAAAAAGAACGAGGGCATCCCCAGAGGATCGCACATTCAGCCAAATTGACTATGCTCACATACAAAAATGAGCGGCCACCAGCATCCTCAACATACACTCGTTTCATGGCACTGTCTGTGATTCAGTTCACTACCAAGTTCCAATACCGCAGCTGGATTTCTGCTACAAGAAAACTCCATCAGGCGCTGAACGTTGTCATTTGTTTCAATGTAGAGGCTGTATCCTCCAGTCGTTCCCAGAATTATTTTTGTATCATTTGTAGACAATGAGTCGACTAGCTTTTTCAGATGATTGTAGAACTTTTCCTTGGTTTCTTCTGTTGGGGCGTGGATGTTTATTAGTCAAATTTTGAAGAAATTTGCTTTAATACGGATCACACAAAACCATCCATTACTGCTTAAGAATCAATAACGTGTGATTGCAACTCCCTATCCTCAATGAAGGCCACTCATTCTCGTTTTCCAGTAACCTTCCCACTTTTGAATATTGTGTGCGATATCATGTCTTGAATGTCGTTTCCAGTCCAATTGGTTTCCCGAATTGCTCGTATGTTTAATTTATATTGACTGGCTTATTGTAAAATGTCCTCAACAGCACCAGGGTAATTTAGTAATTTCACATTCCAGGATCCGATCCCGTAGTCCATTTTTCGTTTGCGAGGTCGTTACCTTAGGTTCATTCCATTCCAAATCTCTTCTGGAGGTTTGGAAACAGTGTAGGGTTTTCAAGGGACAGGGAGTTAGCCCGTCACGCAACCTCTATTCGAGCGGCATGCTTGTTACTTCGATTCCATTATCAGGTGCAGAAAACTCGCCTGCACACTCTTCCGTCCCCACAAAGAAGGCGTGAGTAGGATTTAGTTGCAGAGCTGTTGATGTATTTATAGTTACCTGTATTGGCATTCCTCAGCATTTAAAGTCGAATTATTGGGTAACCAGTGAACCCCATGTGCGACCCCGAGAACATTTACTACCATTTAATCGTGGCGTTTAGGATAAGGAATCATGAAAGCTGTGGGTTGCGAAAGCAAGAGGATCCCTCCTCTATTCTCAAACGGGCTTGGGACCGTCTACGGTACTTTTGATCTATGTAGAAAGTTTCACAACTGTATCCCATAAAGTTTCGGCGGCAAATAGCTGTGACACACGGTTGGACAGACATGTCGCGAGACAATATGTAGATTTTGTAAAGGTTTTTTACAAACCCTTGGTAAGCAAAACTAAACGCATTGCCAGCTTTGAATATTTCGGTTATCGGAAGGGAAAAATTCAGATTTGGCCACATTATTTGAAACACCGTGTCGAGCAATACTTCATTTGTCCCGAAGGTATTCAGAGTCAACAGAGTTGTTCACACTTGCATTTGTAGTGAGTAAAATTCCATAACAATAACATCTATTTGTTTTCAAGCATCTCGAAAGCTTCCGCAAAACATTGGTGCGTTGATAGTTTTCATCATTACGTTGGAATCAGGGTGGGATACTTCCACCAGCTTTAGCATAAATCTACTTTAGGACGGTTGACGAAGTAGATTAATGTGTGGAGTATAGCTAAAATTTTTCTTGGTACATATTTTTTCCCCACATTTGTTTGTTGATAGATTGTTCTGTCGAAGTTGCTTATAAAAAACTTCATAAGTATAGACATCTACTCACCCAAGTCAAGACTCTCAGGGTTATTCTTATTTCGAAGAATTTTAATTTCATTGGGGATTTTTCAGCGTGGCTTTGTCACGACACCTTTTGAACAGTTCTTTGAAAAGCAAGTCAGTCGAAAAGTAAAAATTAACAAGGATGTGCTTTTTACGCGTTAATTAATAATTGTCTCTACCATTCACGAGATTTCATTCACTTGTTTGAAAACAACTTTATTCTTGAAATCACGGGGCTAATAATAATGTACGATGGTGACTCAAATCGCTTAATTACTGCGTTTTAAGACAAAATGATAGTATTACATTCGATTGCATAATCACGGCAAATTACAATTACCAAACAAATCGATGTTATCTTTTCCCCAAACGCACAAAACACTTAACCAAACAAACTAATTCACTATAACGAGCAGCTACGAAGCATCCAACTTTCTAGAATAATCAAGCACTTGCCTAAGAACTCCATGATATTGACAGCGTTGCTAACGAGAGCTTTGATTGGGAACATCAGAGCAAACCATTGAAAGATGCTTTGCATCAAGAAAATATCTCCGGATTTCGAATCGAGTTGGAACCAGCTGAGCATTTTTGTGAACTTCTTTGTGTACTACTGAAGATTACCTTATCAGTCCATTGATTGTAACGTTTTCTTTTTAGGGTTTTGTAAAATAATTTTACAAAACCCTTCTAAAATTGCGTCCTGTCTGTCCGTCTGTCCGTCTGTCTGTCTGTCCGTCCGTCCGTCCGTCCGTCCGTCCGTGTGTCACAGCAGTTTTTCTCGGAAACTACTTAAGCTAGAAGCATCAAATTTTGTATGTAGGTGTAAAGTAGTGATCTCTTCAAAGTTCAACTACTAAAAAATTTTATAAGGTATTTAAGGGGGGTCTCCCCATGTAGGGGAGTGACCCCCCGAAAAAAAAAATTCATTGAAGGTAGCCGATATGGGTATCAAATGAAAGGTCTTGATGAGAACTTTTTAAAACAGGTCTTAGTTTGGCAAAGTTTGCTTCGAGGGACGCACAGGGAGGGGAAATACACGAAAAATTTGTGTCCCCCCCCCTCGCGATTGGACACCTTCCATCCGAAAAATCAGGAATGTAGGCCTTGATGAGTACAACAACAGCAAATACGTGAGAAGTCGCAATTCACTCAACTTTGTTAGTAATAGTATGATTTATCGATTTTATGTTTTCTTGAATAAAATCTTGACGGTACCCTTAAATTCAATGAAATTAAGTACACAGATGTCTATTTATAAGATTGATTAACCCTGCAAGTTTCATAAAGATTGCATCATATTTAGCGAAGTTATAGCGGTTTGAATTTTCCTGTATTACTATGGAACAATATGCGCTGCATGTATTACTATGGCAACATATGGCTATGGAACAACAGGCGCTTTTTACCGACTCAGACACTACAGTTTTGCTAGGATTTGCATGAAAATTTCAGGAATGATAGGTGCCATGAATAACTTTGAGAATCGGTTCAGCTAGTGGTATCAGTAATCGTAAAACAAAATAGTGGCTGTTTTAAATGCGAAGATTGAATAATGTTGAGTTATTTTTTCCCAATTTCAACGTTTAAGGTGAATGCTTTGAACACTTGATTCAATTTAATGAATGACTAAAGCTGAGTACCTACAATTAATACTCATAAGTGAAACAAGTCAAGGAGGCGGGAGGGAGCTACTAACAAAAGGGCTTTGTAACAACTCTAGGATTCGAAAAAATTGGCTATTTATCGATGATAACAGTACAGGAGAGTGGCCCCTGAAAAAAAATTCATCAAACGTAGCCGATATGAGTATGAAATGAAAGTTTTCATGGGAGCTTTTCAAAACAGTTCTTAAACTGTCAGTTTTTGCTTCAGTGGGGGCACAGGGGGGAAATACATGAAAAATGTGTTTCCTCCCTCGCGAATGGACATCTGAAATAATTATCAAGGGAGATATTTATAAGTATAACAATAACAAAAACCTCAGAAGTCTAAATTCTTTCAACTTTGTTAATAATAGTATGATCTTCGAATTTCATAGTTTCTCCAATAAAATCGTCATTGACATGCTTCTTGACTTTATTCAATCTGGTGACTACATTTTGAAAATTGAATACAAAACCCTTCTGACATGAGCGTAGGTCTGTTTACCCAACTTGTTTCAATTTCATGATGGAATTTTTAATCTCGGATTTATAGTCATAGAATAAAGAAAATTAAGCACTTACTCCTATGCCCCATTTGCCCTAAACATATCTGGATTTTTCTGATGTCTGCCAGAATCCTGCAGTTCTCTGAAAGATAGTAATAGTGAATGCAAAGATCCCAATGCTTGTGTTGAGATAAGACATACCTTGCTGCATTGTCAACAATATACGAGAAGGTATTAATGTTAGTTTCCTTGACAAACTATATTTTCAGATGTGCACCACATTTAACATAAAGTGAACACTAAGCTAAAATCGCTGGCAGCCTTAGCCGGTGACTACTTACGAAACAAGAGTCCATACACCGAAAATGGCAAAATACCCTCGTATCCTGGAAAATGCCTCGTTGCTATGAACCTGAATCTAAAAAGAATTTCATTGAGGAAGCTTCAAGCTAAGGTGAGAAGAATATTAGGTAAATTTCTCGATAGAAATTTACCTATTGCGATGATTATTTATATATATATATATATATATATATATATATATATATATATATATATATATATATATATATATATATATGTATGTATGTATGTATATATATATATATATTTATATATATATATATATATATATATATATATATATATATATATATATGCATTTATATATATATATATATATATTTATATATATATATATATATATATATATATATATATATATATATACGTATATATATATATATATATATATATATATATATTGAATATGTATATATAAATATATATATATATATATATATATATATATATATATATATATATGTATATATATGTACATATATCAGCATATATATATACATATATATATATATATATATATATATATATATATATATAAACACACGTATATATATCTATATATATATATATATATATATATATATATATATATATATCTTCTTCGCTCCCTGCATAAAGCGCCTTCAATTATATATATATATATATATATATATATATATATATATATATATATATATATATATATATATATATATATATATATATATATATTTAAACATATGTATATATATATATATAAACAAACATATATACATATATATATATATATATATATATATATATATATGTATATATATATATATATATATATATATATATATATATATATATATATATAAACAAACATATATACATATATATATATATATATATATATATATATATATATATATATATATACATATATATATATATATATATATATATATATATATATACATATATATATATATATATATATATATATATATATATATATATATATATCTTCTTCGCTCCCTGCATAAAGCGCCTCCAACTGTGTTGGTGTATCGACCGCGTCCTCCAATTTTTAAATCCGAGCAGCGGTGAATTGTCTTCGTCGACAGAGTGAGACCAGCTCTTCCTCGGTTTCTCCACTAATCTACGGCTTCCATTTTCCCAACGAATACCTTTTCGTGTATCCATTGTTCATTCATACGATTTATGCATCCAGCCCATTGCAGCTTCTGCAGTCTTACACTCCTTGAGACCTTTGGCTCGTAAAAACTTTCATACAGCTCATGGTTGTATCGAATTCACTATTGATCCCCGTCTAGCTTCACTCCTATTTTGTGTATTTGAGGTATTTTTTCTCAATTGTTTCACGAACTGTGTTTTATTTCCATTGATTTGTAGCCCTCATAGTTTTGCTTTGCTGTCGAGTTTCAGGAAGAGTTCTTTAGCAGTTGTTAAAATGGTGGTGTCGTCTGCATATGCTACAAATTGGCTCGACTTGTATAGTGATGTACCTCGTGTATCGACAGGTAGCTTTCTGATGACGTACTCCAGAGCCAAATTGAATAGCAAAGGGGCCAGCCCATTTCCCTCATTTAGTCCGATCTTTGTGGCAAAGATATCGGTGAGTTGGTTATTGATGCGGACTTGAGAGGTCGTCAACGTCATTGTCATTTTGGTAGATCGACTAATCTGGATAGGATGCCAAAGCAAAGCATTATTTGGTACAGTATGTTACGATCAATACTGTCATATGCTTGCTTAAAGTCAACGAAAATTCGGTGTACGTCTGCGAACAATTGGTTTATCACAAATCTACCTACTCTAAGACCACCCTTTTTTATTTTTTATTTATTTGTATCTATTTAACAGAAAAAATCCAATAACAAAATAGTTAAAATTATAGCACACAAAATATATTGAGTAAAAGCACAGCATGCAAATAGCAAGATAATAGTAATAAAAAATGCAAAAACGAGGAGAAAATAAATAAGAAAAATTACTAAGAGTTGAGAAGAAGACAGTTGACATATCTTTTCTAAACTAAATACGATAGCGGGAAGGGCCCAAATTGAAGGTCATCATGGTTACGAGGTAATCTGAGCATGATTGAGTGAAAGTACACCAAACTACGGGCGAATGGAACACCAAAGATATTCGACGGTCTTGTCGAACGTATAACGCGCCTCACTGGAACCTGGTTGATTAGGCGAGTGTCGAGCAAACCACGGCAAAGCCTGTAAAGGAAACATTCATCAAGGTAGAGTCGACGCATTTCGAGCGAAGAAATATTGAGGATAGCTAAGCGTGATTCATAAAAAATGTAGGGAATCCGGAATTCCAAGAAGACGATCTTTTTGTACAGAGTCTAGCGTGAACTTCAAACACTTCAAATGATACAAGGTTTCGACTTGTAAATGGTCCTCAATGGCTTTTGACGTAACGGTCATGAATTCTAATCAATTCGTTAAGGTCGATCGCCCTTTGATAATACCATGTTGTTCAGGAACGAACAACTTATGAGTAAGTGAAAAAAGGTGCAAGTACACGATTTTCTCTAGTAGTTTGGAGAAACAGGGTAATAGTGAGATAGGCCGATAATCGGCAACGTCAGAGGTGCTACCTTTTTTTAGAGTAGAAGTAACATAGAATCTTTTCCAGCACGAAGGAAAAGAGCCTGAAGATAAGCTAGGATTGAAGAGAAAGGAAAGGGGGACACAAATAGAAGTAGCTAATGATTTCACAAAACGATTAGGAATACAATCGGGACCTGAACTAACAGAGTCACCAAGCTCCAAAATAAGCTTCATATCATTTTCCGGTAAGCAAGTAAAAGGAAATCAAGATGGCGTGTGTATGATTGGGAACAAAGGGCTATTGCTGGGAGTAGCATTAAAAATACAAAAAAAAATATTTCTAAAAAGTTCACAAATCTCGAGAGGTGAAGTTGCTAAGCAGTATTCTAAATGAAGCGAGGATGAAAAACTGGAAGAGGATTTAAGAGAGCGGGTATATTTCTTTTTCTTAGCTATCGACCTCAGACGACAGAAAGCTGTACGTGACTCAGGAGATCTGTCACGTGAAAAACGTTGACAATCTCGATCTTTAGCTTTCAAGGCTCGTCCCGCATCAAGGGTTAACCAGGGACAGTCAGAAGAGTTCCTTATACTGACAAGTGGAGTCGAGTTAGAAATAGCAGCTTTTGAGGGCTTAGGAAGGTTAAGACCTGCACATAAAATAAGGCGACGATTTGAAAAGCGCGATAAGAAAATACTAGATATTTCGGTGAGGAAGATATCGTCGACCGAAAAAGGAGACTTACAAGGTTTATAAGTGCAAAAAGCAAGAAGAGAAAGGGAAGACGAAATAACTTTTTTTTGCTTCCACACGTCCTATAGGAGCAGTGAAAAGTAAATTTGTTAGAGGGACGCCAGTAAAGGTATTCATGTAGGCGACTTGGACACCCCCTCTGTCTAACTTGTTTTTGTGTGATTAGGAAAAATTTCAGAGCCAAATATACTATCAGTCAACCAGAATTCAGAAATACAGATTATATCATCGTTAGAGAGAGAATAGAATAAAGCTGGATCCTTCAGCTTGGATTTTAAGCCCCAAACATTTTGATAATAAATAGAAAATTGACATTTAAAAATTGACTTTCAAGAGTGCTATTCTGGAAGTTTTTAGGAAGAACCGATGTAACATCCTTAGTAGCAAGTTCGATGGAGAACGAATTTTTTTTTCTTGAAGTTAAGAATGATTTAACAAGTACTCCAGGCAGCCAAAAATCAGGTCTCAAGATGTAGTCACACGATGCCGGAATAGTCAGTTTGAAAGAAACTACAACTCGGTTGATCAAGTTGTCCTTCGTCAGTTTGTGGCAGCTAATTATTTTCAGAGATGAGCCAAAATTCTTATTTACATAATCTAAAATGTCTTCGGTGGATGGGTTATACGCAAGCCTTGATATGGAGATTTGTTTTGGTGGCGCTACAACTTGGAGGGATGGCAATCCCTCAGGAACTTGCCGCATTTCAAAATTTTTTGGAATGGCTCCCCGATGAGATGAAGATTTCTACACCATACTTCTTGTAGTGATAGACGAAGAAAGCTGTGAAGTAGGCAAAGCGTCTGAAACACCGCTAACCATTAGCGTTGCGGTACTTGATGACTATGAGGGTATACTCTGCGACAAATACCCTGACGTGATGGGCCGATTCGCACCTCTTGACGAAATATTCTCGTTGTTTGATGACGATGTTGACAATAATGGCGTACTCAGGCTCTCTGTTGTAGAGTATGAAGTCTCAGATCCAACCACATATGGAGGCTGATTGCAGGAGAGGGAGGAAGCTTCAATTTCTCAGAAAAAAATGCTTCAGTAGACTGTAACAATGAATCGATATTCGAAAACGCTTGAGCACTTCGGTTGCAAAAGCTCAGTTCCTCCGAGAGTACTTTAATTGTATGATGGGCAAAACGCAGGGGAGAAACGTAGACAGAAATTGAACCATGATAGATAGCATATCAAACCTTGATAGGTAGCATATCAAACCTAACTCTTGCATCTTCAGAACCATTGGTATTAGACGTATTTAGACAAGAAAAGATTGTTCTTTAAATTCTGCTTCTCGAATGTCCATATAGCGGTGAATCTAATATCTAAAATTGGCAAGAACGTAGAAGCACCAGTTTTGGTTGGTTTGTAATAAACTTAATACAAATTCCGATGATATATATTGGAACACTGTTAGAATACTTAGGGTTCTGGTGGAAATGCCCAAAGTGGTGGCCGTTCTTATGAATAAACTTTCATGTTTTGAACTCACGTCTAGTGGCTATGTATTGCAACATATTTGAGTTTAAGATGGTTTTGACTCTAATTCTATTCAAATGCAAAAAATTCCTTGATCTGAATCATAAATAAGAAAGTTTCAATATTCTTATTTGGTTAGAATCATTCAATACAAGACAAGCTGCGATTAGAATTCTAGTATCATGCGAGCCTATTTGCTAGTGTCAAGGAATACGCTTTGAAGCTAACAATCTTTGGGGAGTGCCTTCTCGATGTACCTAAGGAAGGTGAGATTTCGGTAAGGGTCCTCCGCAGACTATGACCTGGTAATGATTTCTAGAGTATGAATACGACATTGAATTGGAACAGATATTTTAGGTTTGTGGGTATGATGTTTTGAGTCTAGTTAGATAGTACGATGCAAGCGAGGTGACACTCATGCACAAACGGCTCCGATTTAAGTATTATACCGTCTCCATACCAGTAAAACCTCGGCAGTAGGTTGGGTTGAGACGGACATCCGATTAAGGGTGGTGGGGGTCTAAGCACCTGTCCCCATATGAGCTTGTGTCAATGATTGCATGGCCTCTCTAGTCTGCAAAGATGACCATGGTACCAGAAAAGCGACTACACACTTGAACAGAGATAGAGACTCCACGGAGGGCCCAAAATATGTGACTTCTCTGACCCTATCAGAATTAAAAACAACTGACATATTAAAGACTTTACTCGGCACTAAGGAATCAAGGAACGAAAATAAATGGACAGCTGAACAAAAAAAACTCAAAGACGGTGTTGGCGCTCAAGTCAGCGCTGTGCGATGCGGAAATTGCCACCAAAGTGCCTGAAGCATTGCATTTAGAAGCTGGAGCAGAAAACTTTTCTCTAGGTGATGGCTGGACACTACAATATCCGGTCTTACCAGAAGTGCTTGAAACAAATTTATCTGATGGCATGAATTAAGGACTTGAATCATTCATCCAATACTAGTATAAGAAATCGTTCGAATTTATTTAACAGATGCAGAGTTCTTTTCAAAAGCATAAAACAGCCACCATTTCTTTCTAGTTTAAATAATTTTTCTGAACAATCAGCCAAATGATAATATTCAAATTAAACATTATTCCTTAAATTTTCATGAAAATCAGGAAAAGATGAATGCCTAGGTCGATTTGAAATATATAGTGTTTTCCATTAGGAACATAATAATTTTGTTCCTTTACATGAATGTACTTTTAAACTGTTTTAATGAGCTGTCAATGTCGAAACGTTAGTTAAAGTCAATATTATGGTGAAGCTCGCGAGCCACCAACATTTGGAAATTATTAAAAATTTCAACCGAAATCTTCGGCCGTAACAATCGTCCCACCCGAAATCCTGTGTGTGCTATAGTGGACAAGTGCGAGTCCAAATTTTCACTATTGGATGTTCCAGTGCCAAAAAGACGTCGTACCGCTCAAATTGAAGGAAATATTGCAGCCGTAAATACATCGATTCAAAATGAGCCAAATCAGTTGAATTCACGTCGTTCCCAAGAATTGGGCATCGTTCAAATGACACTGTGGCGTATTTTGCGAAAATATATTGGCCTACATGATTACAAGCTCAAATTGACTCAAGAACTAAAGCCACTCGATCATTCGAAATGTCGAAACTTCTCCAATTGGCCTCTGGCAAACCTTGAAGAAAATGAAGAATTTCGTCGAAAAATCATCTTAAGCGTTGAAGCTGTTAATAAGCAAAATATGCATTACTAGTCAGCAAAAAGCCCATATTTGTACCTTGAGATACTATTGCATCCGGAAAAAAATTACATTTTGGTGCGGTTTTTATGTTGGAGGTGTGATTTCCATCTTTCTTTAATCTTGGTTTTCTCAGCGATGATATTGTCGGTGTCATCGTGACAGAGCGTGATTTGGGCTGCAACCACGTTTCAGGCGTCTCACTACTTTGTATGCTTGTCTTGTATTGTTGCTCGCTAAACTTACATCTATACTTCTCAATTGGTCGTCATAGTATTTTCTTTTCGTAATTTTAATTGTCTTATTCGCTACTCTTCTGACATTTTCATGGTGCTCCCTCTTCGTCCTGGTTTTCCTATCTATGCCATTTTTTTGACACCTGGTTCTTTTTGTCTAACGCATTCTGGCACTCATCATCGAACTAATCATTTCTCCTGCGCCGGGCTCGACGTCCGATCGTCTGTTCTGCCACGGACTTAATAGCCGCATTCACTTCCATCCAGAGCTCGTTGGTACGGAGTATATAAAATGGGACAGTACTGCAAGACTACTCTGTCCTTCGTCGTCCGAGCATTCTGCTTGAGATCTGTGATTTCGTTTTCCAATGCCCCTCCTTTCGATCTTCCAAGATTGGGTGGATTATTTGGAGAATGGGCATTGAAAGGTTTGTCGAGGTTCTCATAGAACGTGTGCTGCTACTAGGAGAATCGCAGGAGAATGAAAAACCAGCAACTCAAGACATGTTAAACTCAACTATGAGTATCAACCCGTCTACTTGCAGCACATCTCTGATCCAACGGAGGCCCTGGTATGGCAAGCCTCCTGTATACTGCTGGTCAACTAAAATGCTGAGGTTTGAAAGACTTGTGACAAGTTTTGACCTGAAACTCAACGAATATGGAATTAGAATGAGCTATGAAGGTGGCTAGAAATATAACAGTCGTCCAAGAAAATGCTTTTTCAAATTGATCAACGGTAAAATGCTTGCTGTTGGCAAGGTCTAGTGGATAATTTTAACAGGAACTCATGGACCTTTGGCTTCACGTTAGTTATGCAAACATGAAGCAGGAAAGATGGAGCTCTTATTGCGGGCGCTTTTTTTGTCCATTCTATCGCTTTTAATGCTGCCCTCCATGAATCAGCACCCCAATATTCACTCTTTTTGCGGCTGAACCTAGAAGAGGCAGCCCTTGCAGCTCATCTTCCACCATTGTCCTAACTTGCTGTTCAGTATAATCAACATTTGTCTTCACGGGACGATGTGAGGTAGCAAGGCTCGTACTGATCACTTAAAACAGGGAATTGTTAGTCACCAGCTGCATACCATACCACTGGAAAAGAGCTTGAGGAACTCATCAACGCAAGACCCAATGACATGATTCGTGCTACTGGGGTTACTTTATTTCAGCTGTAAAGCTCTGGAGCAAGGCACTCCATCATTCATGTGGTTTAAAAGGTGGCGAGTGCAGCCCACCAAGTGGAGACACATAGCTATAAAAGTGACGGGTAGTCCTGTTTGTGATACTTGATGTTCAAAATACCTTCAACTCCGCTAGATGGGTGGATATTTTGGATACGTTGAAAAACCCTTGACAAACTCCAAAACATCTCATGTGGCTTTTGGGAGACTATCTGAACGAACGAACAATGCATAGCCGACGAAGAATGGAAGTTACATCGAGTGTTGCCCAGGGATGTATCTTAGGTCCAGACCCACGTAATATATCGTACCATGGACTACTGAGACGAGTACTGCTAGTGGAGTCATGCCTTATCAGTTAAGCAGCTGATGTTGTGGCACTATTCACTGGACACACCGTCAAACAGGTGCAACTTAGACCAGGTATACTAGTGTACTGAGTAAGGGACTGGATATGTGCTCGTAAGTTCAGCCTTGCTTCAAATTGGGAAAGTACTAGTTTGTAAGTACAGTATTGGGAAAGTACTGGTTGAATCGAAACCATCCCTAAAGTACCGGGGATTGTTGATCGAATCAAAGATGTGTTTCTCTGAGTGAATTAGGGCAGCGGCTGATAGATTTGGTTCAGGCGTATCGGCTCTGGGTCGTCGTATGGCCGACGTTGATTGTATGACCCAGCCCATCAAGAAGGCAAATTTTTATAACGTTTGTAGTTTGGGTGCTACTGCATGGAGCAGAAATATAGAACTACGCTCTCAGAAAAAGTATGCCGAAATGATTGTCATAGGTACAGACAAGTGAAGTACTCAGTATTGCATTCACTTATCCGAACATCTTTGATTCCGTGGCACTGATCATTGCAAGCATAACACCCATCGCCCTTTTTGCTACCAAGCACCGTACTACAATATATACCAGCGTCAAAACAAAGACTCGAGACAAACGGTTGCTCGTAAGAAGAGACAACGCTTACTCAGAGACTGACAGCAATTCTAGGTGAGCAGCACGACGGTAAGATGTGTATTATTTAGAAGATCTTCATAAGCCCGAAAAGGGCAGTAGCGAGGGTCTGCTGTCTCATCGAGCGGAGATATTGATGCTCGCCGGAATCCGCCTTGTCTGAGGATGCGTGAATTTGCTTGCAGAATAGCGTTGCGGTGTCATGGAGTGAGTTCTTTTTTCCCCAACACAAGAGCCCACTACAAAAAAATTTCGTATTCCAAATTGTACGTTAGAAAGATAATGCATCGACGGTGTTGAGGCCTAGGTAATCTACCAAAAGAATTGACGTATGGAAAACTACGCAGATGCTCGATTAACGCGTGTGAAACGCGAGACGATTTCGTCCTTACTCCGAAAACTTACGACCTCCAACCCTCACAACCCCCATTGGGATCAAGATCCATTGTAGACGTGCCCATTTATTTGAAATTTGCGCTTAAAATTCATACAATGGCAAATGTAAAATAAAATGTTTACGATTTATATTAAAATTTAATATGATCGAATCATATAAGACTTTAACATAAATAAGAAACCCGTGTGGAAGGCTACTCTACCCAGCAAGAGCCCCTGTAACTATTATAAAAAGAAGGACCCACAGCCCGATGGCTAGCTCAGAAGAGGAGTGTTCAGCCACCGTGGCGGGACCCATATCCGTAAAAAATTCTCTAAATGAGAAAACCGAACGGTTTATGCATCTCAGCAATCCATATTTATTTAATTGTTTTGTTTCATAGTTTCGAAGTTTACACAACTAAGCGAGCTATCATCCTTCACATCAACATTCATTCTACGTGCTGTATAAAATTAATTCTGGAAAAAAACTAATTATCGAAAAAAGGGAAAAAAATTAGAAATTCTATATTGGCTAATAATCCAACATTTAAATTTACTGCTATTCAGTAAATTCATCAACAAATGCAAATGATTTCTTAAGCTTCAACACAGATTTTTTTTTATATTTATGTTGCAAACCAGTATACCCTATGTATACTGGTAAGAACTGGGAGCTCATTTGATGTGTATCCAATATACATCATCAAGGCTCCCGGGAGAAGAACTCACTGTAACACCACTTACCTGCTACTCTGACCATCAAAACCCAAATCACCAAAGGCAAGAGTTCACTTTAAAGCATTACTTTTATTGTACTATTGTTATTTTCTAAAAACATTTACATTACATTAGAATTTCCAAATTATTTTAAAACACTAAATATCAGCCAGCCTGAAGAGGGAACCAACTTGTCGTATTAATGGTTCGGGGTGGCCACACGGCGTGAAGCGCCAAAGGGCCGGTTGAGGATCGCGGCGCAAGCCAACACCTCACCCCTCACCATTTCTTTGAACACTGGACAGCACTACCAATTCAAACTTAAACTCGAATACTTCGATGTTGTTAATGATAAATGGGTAGCAGCACGCTCCCTTTTGGATTTGAATACAAACTCACTGGTAAAAGACTGCCCAAGAACATTAAATACCATTTTTTCGTGAGCTTTCAACCTAAATTCTCTTTAAAGGTGCTGAGTAGCCGAACACGTGCGCTCTCGTTCCACGAAAGTTTTTCCTCCCCGTTTCGTCTCGCTTGCTCGGCTGGTGAATATGCGAAACTGGGGAAATTGAGCGAAAGAGTGTTTTTCGCGTAAGCTTTCGACTTCGAAAGAGTGCTTTCAGTTTAAGCTTTCGGCTTTCCCAAGATCTCTTGAGGTAAAATAGCGAAACTGGGGACATTGAGCGAAAGAGTGTTTATGCCGGAACTTTCGGTTTTCCTTTCCGCTTACCTCTCTTCGAAGCACCCCGTTCGTTCACGATGTGAATATCGTTGCGGGTTGAACTTTGTCGTTCACTTAACTGCTCGCTTATTTACTTGCGCATGTGTTTCCATGGCTAATTTTCATTGGCGAAGTGCGAGTACATAGGTGTTGTTTGCTCGCTACTATTGCAGTTATGAAGCGGGAATATATCCGAGTATGCTTATGTGTTCACTCGCAACATTCCTCCGGCAGTTGAAAAAAGGATTTAGTGTACTTGGAGAGTACAATAAATCGTCGCTCTACTCCGGTGATCTGAATTACTTAATGTACCCCAATAGATTACGCTCACTCTTGGTTTTTCGCAATTTTTGTTGTTGGTTGAGTCTCGCTACATTCCCTTTTGTGTAAATCATTCGTACTTATATCTCGCGCTGTTATCGCCATTGGTATTGTCCACTGTACTCCTCGCAACTTATTATTAACCGTAGTTTTGCTGCTGGTTTATGCGTAATTTACTAGATACTAACGCGCCAATGTTATAATTCTATCCAATTGACGTTACTTAATATGTTGTTACAAGTCAACGTTAGAATTGTAAATTTCCACATTTATGAATTAATGAGTTAATGTTTGGTTTGATACTATACAATGTTTTGTTTGATTCAATCATAAATTAATATTATAATATTTCGTTTGGTACTATAAGTTTATGCTAATTAATATGTATTACATGTCATTGTTGTATTTGCAAATTACTACAATCAAAAATTACTAAGTTAAGATTTGATTTTATACAATTATGTATCATATTTTCCTATTTTGTTTGGTACCTTGAGTTAATGTTAATTAATAAGTATTACATATCCATGTTGCTTTCATAAACTACTACAATTATAAATTAATAATTTGAAGTTTGATTCCATACAATGTTTTGTTTGATTTAATCATAAGTTACTGTAATGATGGATACAATGAGCGAAGATCCTGTTTGGTTTAATAATTTGTTTGCTTCAAACATTAAGATGTTACTATTTCATTTGATTCTATGCAATAATGGAATAGTGCTAAATTTGCTTCTGACGTAAATTACAGGATTATAGATTATTTCGTTTTACTATAATATTGAAAACCATACTGAACATATTTTTTCCGACCTTAAATTGTTTTTTCTTGACAATGAACTATTATTTTACAATCGAAAAATAGCGGACTACAATTTCTTCTTTTAATTGGTTTTACTTAATAATATGGTTACAACTTCTCTTAAGATTCATATTCAATGCCGATCTTTTTTTATATTCTGAAGTTAATGGTTTTCTCTTATTTTTAACATTACTTATCATCTTGGAACTTTTATTCTACTCTATTTTTGGCTTTTAATTTCCTCATTTCTTTCAAATAGTATTAAAGTTCTCTTGCGTATATTCAAATATTTTAGTTACTAATTGATTCGATGTTGCTTTTGGTTAGTGGTTATTACTCGTATTAGGGTGTTACTATTTGTTTAGTACAGGTTTTAGTAAATTATAACAGTTAGCGTTAGTGAGGATTTAATGTGGACGGCTTCCAAAATAGTTTAAATTTGCAAAGAAATTCGTTTTTTATTCTATTCATGGTTTATTAATATTCAATTAAATTACTCTCATTAATGCTATAAAAAAGCTCTTTATGTAAGCTTCTGCTAGCATTTTATTAAATTGTGTATTGTGCGAATAGGTTAGTAGGGAAGTTTCAATAGGAAATATTGTTAAAGCTTTAGCGGTTATTTATTGCGAATGAGTTAATATGTAAGCGGGGAATGAATATTTCACACGATCGTTACGTTCGGGAATTGATTCGCTTCGGAAGAAGTTTTGCCGAGAGAATAGCTTTCCATTGATTTAGCTTGGGAGTCGTTGTTGTTGTATTCCCACGACTTTAGTATAAGCTATCTTGGCTTTATAGGGTGCGAGTGAGTGTGATAAATAAACTTTCCCCTTAATATGATGGTTAATGTTGTTAATGGGAATGGGAGTCATGGATTGAAGGTTTACGTGATTGTTTTTGCTCGCCGCTAACGAGCTTTGAAGATATGATTAGCATTGCTTCTGCAATGATGCATGAGAAAATTGAATGAAGCGATGTATTGTAGCTTTTACATGCGCTGATCTGATTGCTAGGAAGTATGTGAAATATATGATATGTATGTACTAATTCATGGTTGGCTGCTAATGCCTTCAAGAGCATTTGTTTTTAATTAAGTCGGCTTAATGCATTTCGTAGTGGGCAGGGCTTTTAATTCATCTATGCTATACGATTGTGTAGGAGGAAGAGCTTTTGAGGTATATGCATTTAATTGTCGTTTAATTGGCTTAAGTTGTAAATTACATACTTTTTTATTCATTTGTAGTTGTAAAAAGGGAGGGTTATTAGAAATATATTCAGCAGTATCTGTAAATAGTTGTGGATTATTTATAAATCGGAATTATTATGTAGGTTTTTTATTAAGTATAGAAATGTTTAATGAGTTAATATAAATTAAGTCGACCTTTTTCTCAAACTGAAACTAGAAGGAGCGATTCTGAGCTCTGTTGTATACTTTTATTGATATTAGTGAATTGTTAAATAGATATACTGCATTGAAAATATCTTGTGAGAAATTATTGTTAAAGATGATCGAAGCGACACAATCACTATATGGGCTTGGGAACATATAGTTTCGGTCTTCACTCAAGACCCTATATGTGTTCCGTCTAATTTTTCCCTAGTGTGTGTCTACTTAGTTTCGCATAATGCTGTCCTGAACCTTACTGGAAGACAGTACAGTGCCGTGCGAGGTCACTTCATTAGCCGTTAATAAATTTTTGATCCCGATCTTGAGAAAACGGTTGTTTAAAGCATCTTAAAGTATATATTATAGCATTCTAAGACGCTATTTGGTATTTTCGCAATATATGAAGTAAAAGGGTGGGAAATGGGTGGGTTTTGAATTGTCTTGCGCTTTCTACAGGGGTTTTATTTGTGACTTTTTTCTAATAGTTAGCAGTTATATAATGCATTCATTGTGCAAGGAAACGTAGTGGCTTGTTTAAAGGGTACATGGTTGATAGCGTGTTGTAAACCATTTTGGATCAACAGCTCAGAGGCTATGAGTGGATGGTAAAGCGATGTCTGTTTTGCATATAGGTAACTTAATACTAAATGTAGCGTGTCTGCCGAAAGTTTAAGTCGGGCAGCTCAGAGGCTATTATTTGTTTCTTTCAGGACTTATAACTAAAAATAGCATGTCCGCCAACAGCTTACGTTGACGGCTCAGAGGCTGTTGTGTAATCAACTGGTTTTCATTCCAGTGATCGTGCAATTTAGACATCGAAATAGCGTGTCTGCTGATAGTTTTGCCGAGGTTTTACCGACTTGACTGCCACTTTTCCCGTTTCCTTAACATTAGGAATTTGGTGATTTGAAAGTGAATTGCAGTGGAACTTGAAAGAGATAATTGGTTTTGCGGTGAAACCGTTTGCATTGTTGTATTGTTCTAATAACTAAAATTCTGTTGGTTCAAAGTTCCCATACTTTAATTGTTTCAGTGTAACTTGAAATTAAATTAGTTTCATGTTTATTTGCGTTGGAAAATTGCCGTTCTCATGTAAATTATTTTTTTTTATTTGTTTAGCGCAGTTAATTTATTTAGTTTGCTCTTCAATGTTTTTGCATTTAAAAATATTGCCCAGATGTCTATCTATTCAATTTGCAGTTAAATGTTTGTTTTTGTTTGCTCTTTTAATTATGCTTCAGTTAATTCGAATGCTCATTCAATTCAAGAGATAAGACTTTAATATGCATGTGGGTACGCGTATTGTCCAAGCAGTCGGAGTGATAAGTGGTATCATATTTCGATAACAATGGGCACGCGTTTGTTTGCTCGTATTAAGTTTTCGTTTTGCTTATTTGTGTTTAATATTTACTTGTAATGTTTTGTGTTTTGCATGTTAGTTGATTGAAACTTTATATCTTTATAAATTCTACGTTGGGTTTGAACGAGTTAGGAGTTAGTTCGAATGACTTTCAGATAAGAAAGATGAGATTTAAGATATATGAATGAGGGAGTAAATGAATGAAGAATTAAATGTTCAAGATGACTTTTTGATTTTAGGACTGGTCTTATTTGATGGATATTATGAGTAGAAATATTATTATATTTGAATGTTGATATTATGTTTTAGTTATTAAAATGATCAATAGGATTTTTTGTTTCGATTAAGGAGTGATCTGGGTAGATGACCAGTATGGGTAGCGTTAAACTGATATTATGTTTTTGTTGTTTAAACGATTAACATGATCCCATATTTTTTAGAGGACTGGTGAAGTTTCATACTTTCTTTTTGTTATTTAAATGATTGAAATAATTATTTGATTTTTTTTTTCGTTTTAAGAAGGTTGATTTAGTTTTATGCACTGTATTAGTAGCGTTGTTATGATGTGGGGATATTGATACAATATTTTTGTTTTTTTAAAATGATTAAAATTATTAGTTGATTTTTTTTTAGGAAAGCTGATCTAGTTTGATGGACTGTTTGAATAATATTGATATTATTATATTTAAATAATGAACATTATCTTTTGATTTTTTTTTAAAGAAGGTTGATCCAGTTTGATGGACAGTATGAGTAGCAATGGTGTCTTACAGGAGTTGAATGGTTTGAGATATCGGCTGGGTGAATAGATTTTACAGCCCATTTAAATTTGCTACACAGCGCACTACACTGTGGTCTCTGCAAAACCGATATCCTACCGGCTGCGCCAATTTTGTTACAAACCAGTATACCCTATGTATACTGGTAAGAACTGGGAGCTCATTTGATGTGTATCCAATATACATCATCAAGGCTCCCGGGAGAAGAACTCACTGTAACACCACTTACCTGCTACTCTGACCATCAAAACCCAAATCACCAAAGGCAAGAGTTCACTTTAAAGCATTACTTTTATTGTACTATTGTTATTTTCTAAAAACATTTACATTACATTAGAATTTCCAAATTATTTTAAAACACTAAATATCAGCCAGCCTGAAGAGGGAACCAACTTGTCGTATTAATGGTTCGGGGTGGCCACACGGCGTGAAGCGCCAAAGGGCCGGTTGAGGATCGCGGCGCAAGCCAACACCTCACCCCTCACCACTTCGTTGAACACTGGTCGATATCTTCGGCTGAACTTTAAATCGCGAATACTTTAAGCGTCTAAGCGATAACTGGGTAGCAGCACGCTCCCTTTTGGATTTGAATACAAAACTCACTCGAATGCTTTGCCGAAGAACTTTAAATACTGTTCTTTCGTGAGCTTTCAACCTAAATTCTCTTTAAAGGTGCTGAGTAGCCGAACACGTGCGCTCTCGTTCCACGAAAGTTTTTCCTCCCCGTTTCGTCTCGCTTGCTCGGCTGGTGAATATGCGAAACTGGGGAAATTGAGCGAAAGAGTGTTTTTCGCGTAAGCTTTCGACTTCGAAAGAGTGCTTTCAGTTTAAGTTTTCGGCTTTCCCAAGATCTCTTGAGGTAAAATAGCGAAACTGGGGACATTGAGCGAAAGAGTGTTTATGCCGGAACTTTCGGTTTTCCTTTCCGCTTACCTCTCTTCGAAGCACCCCGTTCGTTCACGATGTGAATATCGTTGCGGGTTGAACTTTGTCGTTCACTTAACTGCTCGCTTATTTACTTGCGCATGTGTTTCCATGGCTAATTTTCATTGGCGAAGTGCGAGTACATAGGTGTTGTTTGCTCGCTACTATTGCAGTTATGAAGCGGGAATATATCCGAGTATGCTTATGTGTTCACTCGCAACATTTAGTCGCTATTCGACCGAAGTCTTTATTTTATCTAATCATTTTGCTTTTTGTATTTTTTGTTTTTTTGGTCTCTTAAATAAATTAAGATTGAAAAAATTATTTCTTCCATCAATGATTTACAGTTTTTTTTTTGAAAATCATACCTGTTTCTTTTGACTAAATATTTGTATTCAATTGCAGTATCACAAATTCCATATTAATATGTACTGTTTTAAGGACACTGTCATCATCCTTCCCTCTCGCTTTTCATGATACTATTGCGTTTTAATTTTTTTTTTTCAGATAAGTACTGTTTCAACTGGACATTGACAATATTTCAAAGCAAGTTGGGTATTAGACAGACCTACGCTCATGTCAGAAGGGTTTTGTACTCAAATTACGATATGCAATGAATAAAGTCAAAAAACGCGTCAAAGTGCACATCTCTTTGACTTTAAAAGAAAATCCATTGTTTCACCATTTTTAACGGTCGCCATTTTGTTGCAACAAACAAAAATCACTTACATAATCAATTCCCAAAAATAGTTATGTTATTGATCTTATTTGAAAATATTAAGAAGATCAAATCAAAACTGCAGTGCCTGATTCAATGTAGAGTACTAGGATATTTTGTAGCACAACTTAAATATCAAATTTAGTTGGGTTTAAGGGTTTGCATACAATTTTATTAGGGAAAATGTAAAATTCAAAATCATACTATTATTAACAAAGTCAAGTGAATTTCGACTTCTGACGTGTTTATTGTTTTTGTACTCATAGACACCTACTTCCATAATTTTTTTCAAATTTTTCAGATTAAAGGTGTCCAACCCCGAGGGGGGACACCAATTTTTCGTGTATTTCCCCTCCCTGTGCGCCCCTCGAAACGAAAAATGTCTGTTTAAGACCTGTTATGAAAAGTTTTCATCAAGACCTTCCATTTGATACCTATATCGGGTACTTCAGATGAATTTTTTTTTGGGCCACTCCATTGAATATTGGGAGACCCCCCCCCCCCAGTCACCAGATCGAATCAAATCAAAAACATGTCAAAGACGATTTTATTGGAGAAAATATGAAATACGAAGATCACACTATTTTTAACAAAGTTGAACGAATTTCGACTTCTGCGGCTTTTGTTTTTGTTACACTTATAAATTTCTCCCTTGATAATTATTTCAGATGTCCATCCGCGGGGGAGGAAACACAATTTGTTCGAATCCTAGAATGGTAACAAAGCCCTTTTGCTAGGAGCTCTCTCCCGCCTCCTTGACTTGTTTCACTTATGAGCATTAATTGTAGGTACTCATTTTCAGTCATTCATTAAATTGAATCAAGTGTTCAAAGCATGCACCTTAAACGTTGAAGTTGGGAAAAAATAACTCAAAATTATCCAATCTTCGCATTTAAAACAGCCACTATTTTGTTTTACGATTACTGATACCACTAGCTGAACCGATTCTCAAAGATCTACATGACACCTATCATTCCTGAAATTTTCATGCAAATCCTAGCAAAACTGTAGTGTCTGAGTCGGTAAAAAGCGCATGTTGTTCTGTAGCCATATGTTGCCATAGTAATAAATGCAGCGCATATTGTTCCATAGTAATACAGGAAAATTCAAACCGCTATAACTTTGCTAAATATCATTCGATCTTTATGAAACTTTCAGGATAGATCAATCTTATAAATAGTCATATGTGTACTGAATTTCATTGACCCCCCTTAAATACCTTATAAAATCTTTTTCATATTTAAACTTTGAGGAGAACACCACTTTACACCTACATACAAAATTTGATGTTTCTAGCTTAAGTAGTTTCCGAGAAAAACTGCTGTGACACACGGACGGACGGACGGACGGACAGACAGACGGACAGGCGGACAGACAGGACGCGATTATAGAAGGGTTTTGTAAAATTATTTTACAAAACCCTAAAAAGATTTTATAAGGTATTTAAGGGGGGTCTCCCCATATAGGGGAGTGACCCCCCCAAAAAAAAACTTCATTGAAGGTGGCCGATATGGATATCAAATGAAAGGTCTTGATGAGAACTTTTCAAAACAGGTATTAATTTGGCAAAATATGCTTCGAGGGGTGCACAGGGAGGGGAAATACACGAAAAATTTGTGTCCCCCCCTCGCGATTGGACACCTGTGATCCGAAAAATCTGAAAAAAATCAGGAATGTAGGCCTTAGTGAGTACAACAACAACAAATACGTTAGAAGTCGCAATTCACTCAACTTTGTTAGTAATAGTATGATTTATTGATTTTATGTTTTCTTGAATAAAATCTCAACGGTACCCCTAAAACCAATGAAATTCAGTACACATATGACTATTTATAAGATTGATCTATCCTGAAAGTTTCATAAAGATCGAATGATATTTAGCAAAGTTATAGCGGTTTGAATTTTCCTGTATTACTATGGAACAATATGCGCTGCATTTATTACTATGGCAACATATGGCTACAGAACAACATGCGCTTTTTACCGACTCAGACACTACAGTTTTGCTAGGATTTGCATGAAAATTTCAGGAATGATAGGTGTCATGTAGATCTTTGAGAATCGGTTCAGCTAGTGGTATCAGTAATCGTAAAACAAAATAGTGGCTGTTTTAAATGCGAAGATTGGATAATTTTGAGTTATTTTTTCCCAACTTCAACGTTTCAGGTGCATGCTTTGAACACTTGATTCAATTTAATGAATGACTGAAAATGAGTACCTACAATTAATGCTCATAAGTGAAACAAGTCAAGGAGGCGGGAGAGAGCTCCTAGCAAAAGGGCTATGTAACCATTCTAGGATTCGAACAAATTGTGTTTCCTCCCCCGCGGATGGACATCTGAAATAATTATCAAGGGAGAAATTTATGAGTGTAACAAAAACAAAAGCCGCAGAAGTCGAAATTCGTTCAACTTTCTTAAAAATAGTATGATCTTCGTATTTCATATTTTCTCCAATAAAATCGTCTTTGACATGTTTCTTGATTTGATTCGATCTGCTGACTGCATTTTGTAAATTGAATACAAAACCCTTCTGACATGAGCGTAGGTCTGTTAACCCAACTTGTCGTTTATAATTTCTATAACTTCGGTGGTATGGTAGGTAACGCGCGTCAATCGCTAAAATGAATGAATTCATTTCTGTTAATCTGATACGGAAAATATGAGCCGTACGCGTAGCTTTCATTCTCTTGGGGCAATTGTTCATAACGAGCCACCGTCAATATTGTTGATCTCCTCATTCCACTCAAATTTCAATCCAGTGAGTAACTTTTTCAAACTTGGAAACAAAAAGTAGTCGCACGGGGACAATTCTGGAGGATGTGGTGAATGGAGCAGCAGTTCGTAGCCCAATTCAACCAATTTCGCCATGGCAGTGGAAGAAGTGTGAGCCGGTGCGTTGTTATGGTGGAAGAGCAGTTTTTTTCGCCAAATGGGGCCTTTTTTGCAATTCAGCGTCAAATTGGCCCAATAAATCGATAAACTCGTAGTAGAGCCCTGTGACCATTTTGTTCTTCTTCGGGAAGTCGATGCAGATCACACCTTGTGTGTCCCTGAAAATGGTGGCCATCACATTTCTGGCCGATATGACAATCTTCACCTTCTTCGAAGTACGTTCGCCGGGTGAAATTCACCGTTCCGACTGCTCTTTGGTCTCTGGTGTGTACCAATGGAGCCATATTTTGTCGACGGGCGCAAAATGACATAGAAACTTGGATTGCGCTTAAGTAGCGTCAAATACTGCTCTAAAGTGGTCTCACTGTTGCATCTGCTATCCGGAGTGAGCAAACGCGGCACCCATCGTGCCAATAGAAGAGCTCATTTTGGACTTGCTTGCTAGTTGCAAAACGCAACTAGAAGTTCCAGACAGTTTCAACGATACAGAAATGGATGTGGAAGGGAGTCACACAGATATTAGTGATAAAGAGGCTGTTGTTAAGCCAGAAAAAGAAGTGAGAAGGAGGCCAATAGGGCTCAAACCCAGGAGCCTACTTCAAAAGTGTCTAAGATCCTTGAATTGCGCTAGCGAAATATTTTCAAGGTCAAAAAGATGGCAAGAGTAGCTTCCGCCAGCTTTTCAGGGGTCACCTCGAAGCCAAGTGTAACGCCAAACCTTGAGGATAGCAAAGCGGAATCCAAGCCCCAGAAGCCAAGCGCGGCTGCTACCAAAAAAGTGAGGGTGCCTCCTTAATGCGCTACAGGCTTGGCCTGAAGACTTTCCGGGATAGCTAAAAAAGAGCACGTACACAAAGCACAGCAAAGGAGCCAGAGTTCAACATAATAGTGAACAGCCACTCACAAAGTTCGCTCCACCCTAAAACAGCTAAGGGTCGTACCAGCCTATCTAATTTTCTGAAGTGCGTGAAAATGACTTGTTAGCATAACACTCGTCCAGGAGGAAGAAAATTGGCTCTCCTACTTAAAGGGGTGTACAGTTCGTATGACGAGAACGATGTTTTAAGTTGAGCTGAGGGAGCCACAGGGAGAACATATCCTATCAGCTAAAAGGTTCTGGACGATAACTTCTAGGAGGGAAAAGGGACGCTTTCCTCTTTCTTAGTCCAGTTAAAACCCGACTTTGAAGTGAAGAAAGCGATGGACATAAAGTTCCTACTGTTCCAGAAGTTACAATGGTAAGGTTTGTAAAAAAGTAGCACTTCCCAGGGTTACAATTGCCAAAGATTTGGCCACGTTGCTTTGAACTGTGGACTTGAAGTTATACTCATATGTGGGAAGTGCGACGAGCAACACAAGCCAATTGAATGTCCAATCTTAAAGGACGAGTAAAAAGAAAACATGTTCAATGTTGACTGCGAACCCAAAGAAGTTGACGAGAGGAGGAAGAATCTGCAGAAGAAAAAAGAGGAAAGGAGGGATTTCATCACCACGTCTATAAAAAATACTGAGCGAGAAGGGGTCTCGTACTTTGATTTTTCTCAAGGTGCAAAGAAGCAGCCTGCACTACAGTCTATACGGCAACTCCAACATCAGCTAATGCAGCAGCCACAGTAGTCACAGTATAACCAAAATACGGTTTTCAGCACTGACTAACACAAGTTTTCGGGTGTGACTTGTTCACAATTATTTGAAAATTAGAATCATTCATCCTCCACTATAAAAAACTCCTTTAAACGCCTTTAAAGTTTGTTGTCTTGATGAGTTCCATTGAAACAGTTATAATAAGCTCAATGCTACGACGGTGCAGCTTTGCATTTGTGGGGTTTTATGTTCAACAAGGCCAAAGCCCGGCTTCAGCTGTCACGCCATAGATGATGATGATGATGTTCAACATGGATATCCGGTGAAGGAACTCATTGATAACTTGGAAGCAGTGCTTACTCTGTGCAAAAAATTCAATTTCGATTCCATGGGAAGTGATTCTCATGGCTCATTGCTATCTCTAACTGGGTTCAATCAAATGGGGACCTCATATTAATTGCCCCAAAAAGGACCATCTTCCACCGAAGCTCGTCCATTATTGACTTCGTCATCATGTCTGCCAATCTGATAAATCTGTGCCACAATGGGAGGAGTTTCGAGTGTGAAATTCTTGACCCCGAATCTGACCTTAAGAGTGTAAAAGAGCGTGACACTTGAGGTTACAGATCCTCACCTTCTCATTTCATACAGGCAGATCAATTTGGCAGCAGTAAGCGCTGGCCTTGACGGAGAATTGAAATAAATTTTGATCAAAAATTGAAAAATCTTTCTATTTCTGAAATTGATGAGGAAGTTGCAAATTCAACCCTGGATACGATTATCTCAAAGACCTCCATTAAAAATTCATCGACGAATTACCTTTATCGAGATTAACCAGAAGATATCTTGAAGCTTTATCGAAAACATAGTCGGCTTAGAAAGCTACTCACAAGAATCTACCTCCATAATGTAAATATAGTCAACTGGGAGTATGAACGTATTCATCTAGTCATTATGTCTCTAAACTGAATGATCTCGAGGAGAACCACGGGTTTTTACTAATGAGTGATTTGAATAGGCCCTAGAAAGTATCAAACCGGGTCTTTGTTCATTTCCTCATATCAATAGGATAACTGGCAGAAAAAGGCTTCCCGGTGTCCTCAGTTACGATAATTTCATGCTCACAGAGAGAATCTATTGCTGACTCTATCGAAAAACATTTTGCGAAAGTTCTTTAAGGACAGAAAGCAAGTAAGAACTCTTCCGTTACTTCGTTAGTGAGCCGTACCACAATGGATTTCAACAAGGACCCCGAACAATTGTGCTTGAGCAGGTTCTCTAATTCAGACCCCTCTGACGCATCTACTGGTCATGGTCTGTTTGCTAGTTCTAAGGCATTCACTTTGTTGGCACTGGAGCAAAATTCCAAACAATAAGCAGAAGCTGATGGAATCTCCAATTATATGCTCAAAAGACTTCCCTATGTTTTCCTTGTTCTTCTCTCGATCATTCTGAATAATTGCGTCAACATTTGCTACTTCCCTCAGCAATAAAAATGCGGCAAAAATATTTGCAATACCCAAGAAGTCGGGCAGTACTGACATAGTCGATGCTCGTCCAATTTTTCTGCTTTCAAATATCAGTAAGCTGCTTGAAAGGGTAATACTTGAAGGCGTCATACAATTCTCTACAGGGGTGAGATATAATGATAAGTTGGCGCAACAATAAGCCTGTTGTACTTGCTTGATTGATGTAGAGAAAGCCTTTGACTCTGTATTGATCAATGGGCTTCTTTACAAAATGATAAATTTTGGCTTTCCAGCTCAGGTTGAGAGATTTATGAGCAGCTTCATGAGGAGATGAACCGCCTTTGCGGTGGCTGGTGGAGCTAATTCAGACCCATTTTGTATTGGCTTGGGGGCCTATATTGAGCCCATTTCTTTTCAGCTTATTCCCCTCTGACGTCTCGGGTGTAAGAGATGAATATAAGCCCGGAATCCAGGTGCACCTCTATGTTGATGACTTGTTAGTGTAGTCATCTGAGCAAGATTTGCGCTCTGCTAAAAGCTCTTAAAAATACTTGGAATCTATTATTGCATGCTACCAAAAATCGGTAATCAAGGTAAATGCAAAGAAAAGTGAATAAATTGTGTTCAAGGACCCGCACGAAAACTATAATCGTTGTGGAAGAGGCATCTGTGACTACGGGATTAAGTTGAATGGGCAGATGGTGCACTGTTCCAGGCAAACGAAGCACTTGGGGGTGGTTTTTGATAGGAAGGCTACCATCAGAGCTCACCTTGACAAAGTTTTGAAAAAAGTAACTTATGCGTACCATCTTTTTATACCTCTTTTCAGGAAGCAGCCAACAGCAACCAAGCAAGGCAAAATATGGGCTTGTAAAAGTCTGATTCATCCGACCATCACATATGCCGAGATGATATGGAAAGGAGCTTCGAAAAAATGGGGCAAGATAGGATTATAGGAGTGAAAAATCCTTCGGGCTTGCACAGACCTATGCAAATGGGAGGACGGACGGTTTTACCCAAACTAAGCGTTGTACCAGGTGGCAGCGATGAGCCAATCAAATTTTATGCCCAAAATCTCGTGGAGTTAATATTAAGGAGAGCAGTGGAGTGCAAGGTAGAAGTAGTTAGGGCAGCGGTAGATAATCATTCAATGGATGTTGTGAACGAGTAGTTTTAAGGTAGCCTGAAGCAAATGATGCACTTATTTTTAAGAAACTCATTTTTCAAAACTTCATTTCATTGAAGCAAATTAATTTTACACCATAGCCTCTTATAATCTATAAACGTTTAATAATATTGTGGGTGTCAACATTTTAAAGTTTTATTTTATTGAAAAGAACTCCGGGAATGGCCCTAAGGCACAAACCGTATGAATATTGTTAGGCCAAGTTATTACTGAATCGTATATACTTAAAAATTAGAAAAATCACCCAATAAAGATCTTGAACCTTCGATGTATTGAAAATCCCTAATGTAAATTTTATGGTAAAATAATGATGCCAATAAACTCTATATGACCCCATTTCGTTGGCAATAACTCTTCAAGTTACCCCTAAGGGATGCAAGTATGCAGATATTAATGCACGTGCCTTGGCGATGATAAACTTTCTTAAAGCCTTTGCTAAACTTTTACATGATTTCAAGCACCAATGAATAAATTAGCTTTATTAACGAGCATACATAAACTCTGTATCTGGCTGAAATGCAGGTGTAATTTTGACAATTAAAATATTTGATTGATAGAATTGAATTTTAAATTTTTATAATTACTCTGTAGTGAGGAGGATAGATGAAAATGTCCGTTAAGGACTGCAGCAATAGTCTGCTGCCTGGGCAAGAGAGGATGGTGAGATTTGCCGAGATTGGCCTTGTCTGAGGACGCATGAATGCTTGCGAAGACAAACTGACTTGAGAGGAATCGGTCGTCTTCGACGATACTTATGGTCCCCGAATAAGAGTGAGGCATCCAGGTGGCAGCACATTTGCTTTATTTTTATACTTATTAGATAATGTTCATACTGTTGTCAATTTCTATATCATTCATTGATGACAATTACTACCGTTTACGTTACGTTCTACAAAATAAGTGGGGTACCAACAGAATTTTGACAGGCTTGGCTAGATCATTTGCACGTACAGAATTAATCGTTTTCAAACGAGCTGACGCGTTTGTTTGCTTCTTAATGTTCGGATTTCAATTAAAATTATTACCACTATTCTGTATGCTATTTTTTTCTTCATAAACAAACAACAAAACTTTCCTTCTTCTCTAAACTTGTCTTCAGCAGAAATGTAAGTTTCAATAAAAAATAAATTAAAAAATGTTTATTCAAGTGTAAAATGTAAAATAATAAGATTTATAATTTGTTATTTAAAAAAAATTTAAAAAGTTAATAGCATGAAAAATTTATAATGTCGAACAAAAATATAAAAGAGACCAAAAGGGTACTCACCCGACATCCTCGCTGAGTGCCCGCTGATGATGCGTATGACGCCATATTCTGCTCAAATTCCAACTGAAGTACGTTACGAGTGCTTGAATAAAATTATTATATTTTACAATTAATAAAAAGGGTGAGGAAAATTCCAAATCACACATTTGTACTGCATATAAATCAACTTCTTTAATCATATATGATGTCGAGACAGTATGCTTTGGGTCAATTACATCAACAAGTAGTTGAGTTATAGCGACTTTACGAATAAACTCATACAAACCCATAAACATCGCTCCACCAATTAATTTTTTTCCAACCCTATATTGACGATCTTCAATTGCAATTATGAACAAAGTTCCACTTTCTGGAAACATCATCCCATTTCGTTTTAGCTACTTATCTCTTTGCGAACACACAGTATCCAACATTGATTCGTAAAATAAACAGTATCCCATTCATTCAGATATTATGATATCAACTTCTCAATCCCATCTGACACTTCCACGCCCTTGACTTTCCTTTTGATAACAGTTATTACGTCTGTGAATTTATTGTCAATAGTAACCTGCCGAACATTATCTACTATATTCGAGCAATCTATAAGATTTATCTTGTCGCATGGAAAACAGAGACAAGTCATGAAAATCGGTCCCACTAGCGACGTCACAACCAGTGATATCGAAAGTAGTGGTGTGCAGTGAAAGTAGATGCACAATCTCAAGACTGCGAATTATCTTTCCGACCAACGCGCGACTTAGAGAAAAAGACACCTGAAGGTCCTTCTCTGCAATTTCACTATCACTGCGCAAACCAATGGCTTCACAATTGGACTCACTTTTCACTCTTGTTTTCGCTTGTCACGGTTCTACGTCACTTCTTGGCCTTCCTCTTTCACGTGCAGCACATACGCCCCGCCCACACCTATTCAACACCAATCAAAACACTCATTTTCCGAGCAAGTTGTTCGCATGCAACTGCAATTTTCATTCGAGCGTGATACGAATTCGCACTTAAATGATAGACAAGTTTTCTATCATTCCGACATCGAATGCAATCTGTTGGATCCGCCAAAAGCCAATGCAAATCTCACTCTACCGAAAGGTAAACAATGAACGACCGCGTGACAGGTGAGATGCTCCAGCGAAAGGTAAAATCCTCCAAACGCTTTCAAAATCCCAACTTTTCGTTTTAATCACCACTTGCCGGCACGGCTCTCGTGCGTGCTCGCTGCTTGGCGATTCGTATCAGAATCCCTTCTTCATTCGAATAGCCATTGTACGGTAAAACGGCGCAACGGAGGTTCGAGGCGAGCCTCTCATCCGCCCACTTTAGATTGCATTCGGCAATGCAATTCGTGGATGAGCTGAATTATAAAAGTGTTGTCATGTCCGAATTTCGATTGCAAATTTGAATAATAAAAGGAATATAAGATAATTATATAAAAAATTTAAATAATAATAAAAAGATAAATATCATAAAGAATATAAATGTAAAACTTTAATTGGATCATTTCACAACATTTTCCTTCTCTAATACTTTTTCAGAAAAATTATTATTAAATAAAAAAAAATATATATGCAACTCATTCATGTAGCTTCAAAGAATTCCATAAGTAATTTAAAAAGCTATCGGAGCCGTCCAAAGGAGTGATCAATATCCGTGCGACGTAATGAAAAGCTTCAATGTAGACCAAAATTATTGTGTAGATTTACATT
This sequence comes from Odontomyia ornata, assembly GCA_963969285.1. Taxonomy (NCBI): domain Eukaryota; kingdom Metazoa; phylum Arthropoda; class Insecta; order Diptera; family Stratiomyidae; genus Odontomyia; species Odontomyia ornata. The sequence goes on from OZ017738.1 coordinate 186,051,087, forward strand.
AAAATTGATGTGAAAAGGGTGAAATGATCCAATTAAAGTTTAGCTAATACAAGTACTTATGAGAGAAATTTAACTTGAACATAACTTGTAGTTACAAAGACATATTGAGTTCGCATAAGTAGGAAAATTAAACATAACTCTCTCACCTATAAGCATGGTGGTCGCCATCACCGGTGTGTATCTAAGAGTGATGTCCTGATGAGAATTAGTACACACGTCGAAACCACCTTCGTCTAACATTTTTCTCCTCTAATAATTTTTCAGAAAAATTATTATGAAATAAAAAAAAAATATGCAACTCATTCATGTCGCTACAAAGAATTCCATAAGTAATATAAATGTAAAGAAAAATTCAAATTTAATACATAAAAAAAAAATAATTTAAAATTTATATTTATACTAAAAAATATATATTTTTTTTATAAATATAATTTATAAAACTATAAATTTGAATAGCTAAATTTTTCAAATTTGCAATTAAAATTTGGATCGGGGGTATTCAGGTTCTCGAGCAGTTTGCTTAGACGACTACTCGATTACTACAATCTGTGAATCTGTTGAGCCAATATGGCAAAGTACTTTGCGTGTTGTATTTGGTTCAACCTATCCTTTTCTTAGTATACTTTAAACAACTCCTTAACCCCTCGCACAACTCCAAGGTCATTAGCCATCAATGAAGAAACGCAACTCACCCCTCTACCTGTACAAGAAGTTTCTTCAGCCACCAAAAGATAAAAAAAAATAGAACGTCGGGAATCGATGAGATACTACCAGAATTCATCACATAAAGTGGTGGTGGCAAAACCATCCATAATGTTATCCTTCAATTATAGGACCAAGAGAAAATACAGCGGAAGTCGAT